>VTPC01000705.1:20450-33410 GCA_011009095.1 Ignelater luminosus | reverse complement strand
TCATTTTTACTATCAAGATGACCAAATTGAATGATTTTCAAATATAATTAATCATATTTTGGAGGAAGTGCTTAAAGATGATGAACTTTATTGAGTTTTACCCAACTTTTATCAAAGATGGCTACTGACTGTAATATCTTGTGAGCTAGATACCAATATGTGACAAGCTTTTAGTTAAAGAACCGTTAATATAATATAAGATCACTTTTAATGTAGAAGATAGAAGATTATCTCCCTTTCAAAATTAACAAAATCATCAAAAGTTTCATTTTTTCGTGGAGATAATATAACTATGAAGAATTTTATGTTGCGTTCAATCATAATATAACTTAACCTAGTCAAACGCCTAAGATTCTAAACAAACTTGACTTATTCTAAGGCAGTTTCTACAAATGTACTGCACAATAATGCTATGATGCGCGAATGTGTGAAGTTTTCGTTTATGATATTCCTTTGTGTTTGGTCCCTTATTGTTAATGTGGTACTGCCACCTTGGCGGACTTGGTGGTTCTGTCCAGCCGCATGTTGCTCTTTCCTTCCAATGTATACATGTATACAGGTTGTTGTGAAACTGGGTGCAAATGCTTTGCACAGGTGCATTCCCCTTTTTTTTGCTATATAACTTTTTTTCCCTAGAGTACAACGTTTCCGGGAAGTCAAAGTCTCAGCTAAAATATTTTGTTTCCCATCCGCTTTCCAGACGGTCCACTCACCCAACGCTTCCTGAAGGTCGGAACTTATGAGTTGACGTTCCTTTCTTCCACAGCCATCCACGTCATATAATCGTTTGCCACCCAATCTAACCACAATGATGCTACATGTGTTAGCAAGGTCCTAAGAAGGGGTGATTTGCATCAACCGACTAATAGTAATCCATCCAATATCAACTCATCACTCATTCTAACAACTACACCAACCTCTCTCCCTAACCGCCGCGCCTTTTGACTACCTGGATCTCCACCGGTGCTCATACAAATATCATCATCTTTATTAGCAATAATCGCCTTTACCACCAATTTTTGCTGTGCCATTCTGGTCAAAACTTTAACAGCTACGTCATCGCCAGCTCTATTATCATTTCCAACTCTTCCACAATAATTTCCGAAGCAAGGGGCAAGTCTACATCCACTTGTAACGGTCACTTTTTGTTACCGTTCCATGCGTTATATTAAACTGTTCTTTGGAGTGTTCCTGTATTTTTTTAAAAGTTCTCCTTTTGGAGAGATATTTTATAATGACGAGTTTACACTGGAAGGTCGAGTAGTTTTGTAGTTTCATAAATCCTCAAATCAATTTTTGGTTTATGAATTTTATTTCAATTTAATTAATATAGCAAGCAGGACACAAGGTATATTCTTTTCCGTCTTTAATTTTATTTTCTGAAATATGCTAAATTTTCACAGCAGTTATTTGGTTTCTGGTTAATATACTCCATCGTACATTTTGTTGGTATAGTGATGATGGTGATATTATCCTTATCACTAGTAATTGGAATTTTTTTGCTTTAGCGAGTAACCTTTTTAATTGTCTCTACTGTGATTATTTGTGTCACTTATTCGGTATTAGTAATTATGTCTAATTTGCAATTTACACTATGGCCTGATTGCGAAATAGTATTCACCGGTTCCAGTCTTCCCTTGGTTGTTCATTTTTTTAAATTTCCCTATGAACTAAGTTTCTGTTGGGGGCGGGGGGGGGGGGACTTAATGTGTGAATTTGACCCACCGCTAAGAGTGTATATGTGAACTGCTACGGCCAGCATAATCTTGTGGTTGTGACAAGCCTCATCTTGGAGGAGAGTGTGAGGATTGTGCCCTTGTCCTTCTAGGTCCCATACGAGATGTTTGCTTACATATAGCTTGTTCTGGAATGTTGAGTTTTGTGAGTCTCAACTTTAATTCGGCTGTTGAGTAAAGTATAATCTCCAAAGCTTCCGATTACCTCGCAGCCAGATTGTCCGACGCTGATGGTGCAAATTGGATCTCTGTTTGGATGGCATGATGATACCTGCTATAACAGCTGTCTCTCTGGTGCCCTGTTTAACTCCCTTAAGTTTAATTCACTCACATGCATTCGATGAAATCGTAATCAAATTGTTTTGATTGTTAAAGCTTTATTAGTATTTAACATAGTTTCAATTTGAAATATAAAAAGAATTTTTACGAATTTGGGAAGCGTGGATTAAGAAAGCTTTTTGTGTGCGTTGTTTGTTGCAGATTTTATCTTTGATTCTAGTTTTTTATAGCGCTGCTGTAAAAAATCTTAAAAGTCATGAATATCATGGTAAGTCTGTTTTTTTTATTTCCTCTCAGCTTGAGTGGTTTGTTAAAATTTTGTGGTTTAACATCTTTCTATCTTCTAAGGTTTTTGCTAACCGAAAATTTCACATACTTGTCTACACTTCAATTTTGAAATATTTTTATTGCCTGTCTCACGCAGATGTAGAGTGATAAAATGTTTGCGTTTAAAAGCAAATTATTGACCGCCTAGATATAATTTTTTATGTAACTAAAATTTTTAATTAAAATCATCTATTGTTGCTATTAGTTATATGTTGATTAATTGTTGTATTGTGAAATTTAAAGCTTATTTATTTATATGTTGTTGTTGTTGTAGTACGAGTATTTTGTTGTATATATTTTCTTGTTACAATCTTGCGTGTAGTTATTTTGTTCCCTTGGGAACTGGCGCCCTTTTATTAGTTTTGTTTTGTAAATATATATCTAAACTAAATTTATACTGTGTTTTATTGAGTGTATAACTCTTTTTTATCCGCCCTCAAGGCCACCCGCTGAGTTTAGCCAGCCTAGGACCATTGGAGTGCTAGTTAAACTAAAGTAAATCAATTTTGTAACGCAAGGTTACGTTACACACTTAACTTCATTGTTGTGTTGCTGTGTCTGATACTCATTATTTCTGAGCTGAATAAGCAAAAGTCTATAACAGCCACTACTGGCCCCTTTGGAAAATCAGAAATGACTATGATTCATTTATTCGTTCATTCTGATAAACGCGTACACGACGTCTATAGCCGTAACGGTCATCTGCAGTACGTTATTGGCCACCACCATCACAATACCATCACATCATTAGATCTGCCACAAACATTTTTCACCGTTTTCTCCAGCAGAAAAATTGTGTTGAAGAGATCTACCATAATATTCATCGTGTCATTGTCTATCAACTTTAAGAGTTCTGTCGGGATTTCGTCGTTATAGCATGTTCCACTTCATTTTTCATAATATCTAGACCCTCTTTTTCTGTCACCGCTTTCATTAATTTTGATTTTTTATCTTGAAATAATTCTTTTATGTATTCAGTCTATCTTTTCAGTTTACAGTTTCTTACATTTTTTAGTTAACTCCTATTTGTTATCCTTTTTGATTTTTATTTTGAATGTACGATTTAATTTTTTGTACTTTTTTTCGTTTATCTTCTTACTCTTACGTCTTTCTTCCATTACACTAAGAATTTTATTTATCGTCCGTATTTGCTCTTTATCTCATTTTACTGGATATAAATGTCTTTACCCGCTTTTAGTGTTGTCCTTTCTATATTTGTCTATTTTTCGTCTACGTCTAGGGAGCTTCTAACATTTTCTGTTACATTTCCAAAAAATAGGGTGGGGCAAATTTTTTTTCTAGAAATTAAAAAAAGGCTAGTACGTAAAAGTTGCCTCTTGTTATACAAAGCAATATGGCAAAATATCAATTATGTTAAACAAGTTTTTGGGGTGTTGCGGAGGCATTAAAATTTTCCTAAAATAAGGATAAAGACGTTTTTTTCAGTGTTGGGTGCCCCTAAAGAGCTGGCTAAAAATTTGTTACCGACCTATCGGAATATTATGAAACATATTTTGTGGATTAGGTAGCAGTTAAAACTTACTGGTAAATAAGAACCTAATGCTTCTGAAATATCAGAAAATGTTGCAAGAGAACTAGAAGAACTCTGGATAACATCTTCAATACCTGCGTTGTCACATAATAGGATAACTAATATGATAACAGTCTATTATAAGAAATGCCGAGTACCTAAAAAAACCTTTGAAAAGTAGACAAACGGAGGCATTTACTATTAAAATTAGATATTTCTAAGAACATGCTAATCTCACTTTGTTTGACATATTTTGTAAATGTTCTGATTTTTCTTTAGGGAAATGTAAAGTAAAAGCGCCTACAAAAGTACTCGATCTGCGAGATCAGCGAAATATGTTAATTAGTTCAGTTGAGGTTGTCGAAAGCCAAAGGTTAAAAAACAAAATTTATAAAAAATTCAGAGTTTTCTAGGCTCGCTAAAACAGCAGATACTACGAAAAGTGGAAGTAAAGTCTGTACCTTAGAGGAGTTATCAATAAGTGAAACAGACACAGCAGATTCAAAAGTAATAGATAGAAATAAAGTACGACGTGCTAGAAAAAGGAGGACTTTGACGGTAGAAAAGATAAACCACTTACTCAAGAAATGAATGGAGGTAAATCTCATAGAAAGACGGTTACCAAAGAACATATAGTGTTACTTGCAGAACCCGGACCGAAATACATCGGTCAATATTAAGAAAGAGATTGTTAAATTTTTAGATGAAAAAACAGATTTTTCCAATTTAGTTGCGGTGGGTTGTGACGAAACTGTCGCCAACACCGGTCTGAAAAATAAAACGATTAGATTGCTAGAACCTTACGTTCGGCGTCCGCTTCAATGGTTCGTCTGTTTCTTTCACACCAATGAGTTACCGCTAGGACTATTACTGCAGCATTTAGACGGTCATACGATTGGACCTTACGGCTTTTCTGGTCCCATTGGAAAATTCTTAGAATCGTGCGAGTACTTACCTTACTTAACTTTGTCCGATACGAAGTGAAAACTTACCAGAACTTGTTGCTGATGATTTGAGCACTGATCAAAAATACTTATGGAATATATTTCAGGCTGCTGCTTCTGGTGTTTGCTCGGAAAGTCTACTCTAGAGAAATTCATGAAAACTTTTACATTCTTGGTTAACAGCGGCAAATCAAATCTTTAGGCTTTATGTTCCTACAAAGGAAGCATCCAACAATCTTAAAACTTTAAGCGAGTATGTAATGAAGGTTTATGCACCGGTCTAGTTTTATGTTAAGCTAAAACCATCATGTAAAGACGGTCCTCGTGACTTGTTATACATGATAAAATGGTCCACAATTTTTGACAAAGATTATTGAACCAGTTATTCAAATAAAAGGTTTTTATGCACATCCAGAAAACATTTCAGTCTCAATGGTGACAGATAGATCATCGAGAAATATTAGAGAACTGGGTTATCGTAGACTGTTGAATATTCGTAAGCAAGGAAAAGAGGATGCCATAAGGTACTTTAAAGTGCCAAATATAAACTTTAATGATGTCGATTTTGTCGAGCTTATTATCTGACAGTTTTATAAATTAACAGAACCTCCCTTGCTTGTAAATCTATCGGATGAAGATCTTTTGAATATGGTAGAGAATCCAACCATAATGGAAATAGCTAAATAGCCTTGTCACACGCAAGCCGTCAAAAGATGTATGACACTAGTAACTGAAGCATCAATAGCAGGTTGTGGAAAGACAAGCAGAGATAGTTTAAATTGAACAACAACAGGGCAACAAATGCTTCATTTCATCACCAAACGTGATTACACACTTGATAGACCCCTATGAGAGCTGGTGCATGAGGGTGGAAGAAGGGTGGAACTCGACAAGCAGCAACCTCCGCGTTGTGAGATCTAGGTTGTCCTTGGTTTTAGTAATAAATATAAGACAAGCAAAGACTTTAGGTCCTTGGGGGCACCTCAAAACTGCATCATACAGGTAGTATCTTACACAACCTCATAGGCAGCTTTTCCGCACTAGCGCATTGTGATATAAGGAAAAAAAATTGTTGGCCCTATTTCGCTCCACCCTAGTGGTTAATTCTTTCTGCGGCATTTTTCAGTACCCTTTCTTCACATAAACTCTTTACATTCATTTCAGTTTTCCGATTAGTCTTGGGTTTCAACTTTTATAATCTGATGTTCAGTGTCGCTACGATTGGAGTATGATCTGACCCAATATCCGCTCCGGGGTACGTCTTCGGCGATGTAATGGCGTTTTTAAACCTACTTTTTATTAAACTATAATCTTGTTGATTTCTAACTACCCTTTGTTTGTCATCTATAGGAGATCACCTTGTATGTAATTTACGTTCTGGCAGTTTAAACATTGTATTCATTATTGTTAGATCTTAATTTTGACAGAATCCTCCTTTAGTCTTTTTTAATTTTCGTTTGATTATATTGCAATATTTTTCAACAAACCCCAATTCTAGGTAGTTTGGTGGTTTGGTGTTCCTAAATTGATATTATTACTTTGATACTACTCCATTGTGCTTTTAGAGTAATGTGATGAGGCCAGATCAGGCCAAAGTAGCACTGATGATTTGTGTTGGGCAATTAAAGATTTTGATGCTTCTTTAAGCACTTCTCAATGTAAATGTTTTGGTTTATAGTTTCTTTTGTGAAAAAGGATTTACTTTTTTTTACCACCTGGGCAAATTGCTTGCACACAATTTTATAAAGATCAAGTTTTCTTGACTTAAACTCAGGAGCAACATTGCCACTTTTCTGGGTTACATAAAATTCCTGTCCTGGAAGTTGCTTAAAGTTTGCTTTAAGATAACTTTCATCATCTATAATGATGCAATTCGCTTTTGTCAGAAAATCTTCGTACAACCTACCAAAATAAGTTTTACCAATATTTTCTTTTTTATCGTCCCTATTTTGGAGAAATAGTGACCTTATACAAATGCAGTCCTGAATTCTTTGTTTAACTTTCTGGAAATATGATTTTGAAACTTCACATGTATCTGCCACAGAAAGGTTTGAATTTTTGTGAAGCATAGTTATCACTTATTACCTTCTAATAGATTACAATTGTGTAGAAAATCGTAAGATTGCCTAAAGCATGTACCGGGTTAGTTACCAACAATTATTTTAATCAGGTTTGGTAGCATGAATGTATTTCAAAACCACATAGTTATTGCAGCTTCAAAGCTACCATTTAATTTTATTTACTAGAGCAAAAATGTTTCATATATTAAAATAAATAGAGTCTAGTTACTGAATTACAACGCTATATGTCTACAAGTGGACGTATAAAACCCAATTCAATTACGTGTTTTACTGCTCTTGCCACCCTAATAACATTTTAGTATTCCCTATTTTCGTGTTTAAATGTTTCGTGTTATTCCAAGGCAAAACCTTTATTTACACTCCTAATATGCGTTATTACTAAGCTTAGGTCAATATTGTATAGAAAATCGTAAAAATTATTATTTCTATTGGGTTAAAACAGTCGTTTATATTATTTGGATTGTAAATAACTTGAAGTGCTTGTTTAGTAAACACTTAACGCTTTAACATGTTTAAATGCTACCATTTATTTTCAAAATTAATGTTGTTCTGCAAAATTACTGTTACCATTGTTTTGCAATGTAGTATTCAACAGTTTTAGGGTAATGATAAACGACAATAAAACACAATCTCACTTTATATAACCTTACCCTATTTGCCTGACACATTTCGATATAACACATCAATATCAAAGGTGTAAATGAACAAGCTGACATGCTAACTAGCTAAATTGATCTAAATTCAACCAGAAGATATTATCTTCAGTCTTCATTCTAACATTTGCAGTAACGGCGATATTATAAAGTCAGTCTGCTCGTTAACTAAAGGTAGGTACTTTGTGTTTGGGTTTAAAATTTCAAATGCTTCCAGAACATCTAATTTCTGTTTATTATAATTGCAAAAATATAAAGGTGCAATGTGGTTGTTGGTAGTCGGATGGTGATTGTATTCTATTAAGTGTTTTGCGTAAATGAACTTGTTTGGGCGTTTGTATTTGTAACAGCATACGTGTTTTTTGTATCTAACATCAAGGTCTTTAAGTGTTTGACTGATTTAGACAAAGTTGCAAAACAAACAGTTAAATTTCGAAATTCCTAATTTATGAACTCCGCTATTGCCGGTTCCAAGACCAGATGAGAGAGGAGGAGGGGTCCCCTCTGCAACTTGAATGGAGAATCTTCGGTCTTCTTCTCAAGGAGTATTGATCACGAACATCTGTCTTGAAGCAGAGGAGGATGTGCTTGTGTAAATAAAACACTGATTGATAGTAAGCAAAAGGGAAAACAAACTGGTGTGGACACAGAAATTTCAAGTTCGCTACATGGAATGTTAGAGAACTGAATGGAAAGGAAATAGAACTGATGGAAGAGATGCAAAAGGCTGGGGTACATACCTTAGACGTAACAAAAACAAAAAGGAAACGACAGAGATGCGGAAAGATCCGTACAAACTCAATTTTGATTTACTCTGGAGTAAGACAGAACAGAGCCCAAACAGAAGATGCCTGCCTAATGAATAAAAACTGTGTGGCAATGATAAAAAATTGGTATCTGAAGGGATTTTAACAGTCACTATTTCTGTTGGAGCCATAAAAGAAACAAACACTAAGAGAGAAGTGGTCATAGTAGGGGATTTTAATGCTAGGTTAGGGTGTGATACTACTAAATATAAAGATATACTGGGAAAGAACGATGAGGCGCATAGGAACAATAACGGAAAACGTTTACTACAGTTTTGTCTAGTAAACGATCTAGTTATCGAAAACACCAAATTTCCTCATAAGGACATTCACAGATACACCAGGGTGGAGCCAGCACGAAACAAACAATTTGTTATAGATTATGTGATTATACAACGCTGGCTAAAGAGGATAGCCGAAATTGGAAGCGATCACAATCTAGTGTGCTCACTAGGGTTGTACCCCAAGCAATTACAGCTAAACCGAAAAAGAATACGAAACCAAAGAAAGAAACGATATGCTCGTATAAGTTGAAAACTGAAGAAATCGGGAAACTTTATCAAAAGAAAGTGAAAGAAAAACCTTAGCATATCCCAGGCTAGAAGGAATGAGAAGAACTGGAAAAAGCTTGGCAAAATTTGAAGGCTGTAGTACTTTCGGCTGTAGCAGAGACCTACGAAAGTGTTTTTATAGGCAGTAAATGGAGGAAGGTTACTCTATGGTGGAGTGATGAAGTGAAAACGGAGGTGTTGAACAAGAAAAAGAAATGAAAGAGGTACTCACGAAGTAAGACTCAAAATGCATTTGACACGTATAGGGAGCAGAGAGTAAAGATAAAGCAAGTTGTAAAAGCTGCTAAGGAGTTTGTCAGAATCTTGGAACAAAATGTCACGGAAAATCAAAAACTTTTCTATAGGTCATAAAAAATATGCGAAAAGAGACTGCCCGTTGAAATTTACTAAGGATAAGAAAGAAAATTTCCTATCAAAAAAAGATACGGTAATGGAAAGATAGAAAGAATATTTTAACGAATTGCTGAACAAAAATGATAGGGATGTGGAACAGCTGGCTGGTATTGACACTGTCGATGAAGATTCATCATCCCATCTGAGAGGTGATTCACACCAACCAGCAAAAGCCACACCAACTCTTTTTGAGTTGCAGCAAGCATTTAAAGTTAAGCTAGATAAGACAGGCTATGTGACGCCTAAGATGTTGAAATACATGGGTGATGTTGGAGAGAAGTTGCTTCATCGAGCTGGTAAAATTGTATCATCCCAAAAGACTGGAAACGGTCCATTATAACTCCGCTTTATAAAAAGGGAAATAATAGAGCATGCAGCAACCACAAAGGTATTTCACTGCTAAGTTTGCCTAGTAGAATACTTAAGAGGTGCAGTAGAACATAAGCTAAAAAAAGCATAGTGTACTTTCCGGCCAAATTGCGGTAAGCAAGATGCTATCTTTGTAGTTCGACAAGTAGTAGAAAAAACTATTGAATACAGGAAAGAAGTCTTCGTGTGTTTTATTGACATACAGAACGCCTTCGACTGGGTACCATGACAAACTCTGTGGAAGCTCTAGTAAGCTACCAGGCCCAGCAGACCTAATTAGAAGAATTAAAAATTTGTATAAATTGTGCAGGAATGGGGTAAGGACTTGCCAGTCTTCATCTCCACAGTTTACCATTAATGCAGTGGTGAAACATCTTGAGCCTGTTTGTCTTTGCGGTAGTGATGGACTATACCCTTAAAAAGTGCAAAGACTTTAAAAGATTCAAGCTTGGAAACTAGAGATTAAATCCAATAATAATACAATTTCTTGTCTTCACAGATGACGTGATGTTACTTGCAGATACCGCACAGAAACTGCAGTACAATCTCAATCTTCTAACCATGACCCTGTAGGCAATAGGACTAACAATTAGTCTTAATAAAACAAAGACCATGGTAATCTCCAAGGAGAGGAAGATTCATCGCATTCTAATTTATAGTGAAACTTTAGAGCAGGTGCAGGAATTCATGTACCTTGAAGTGTGGATAGCAGGGGATACCGGCACGCAGTAAGAAACAAATTCCTCAAAAAAAGAGGGCTCATTAAGAGTACAGAGCTAGCTGTGTACCGATCGACATACGTACCCATATTTACCTACAACAGCAAAAGTTGGATCTTGACCTATAAAATTAAGAGTAAGATCCAAGCTGTAGAAATGAGGTACTTGCAATGTGTAGCTGGAAAAACTAAAAGGGATCGTGTGAGGAACTCTACCATCAGAGCAGCTCTCACAGTTGAACATCTAGTAAATCGGGTAAAGGTCGCACAGTTGAGATTATTTTAGCATGTCAATAGAGTGGACCGTTTGAGATACTCCAAGCAGTACTAGAGGCAAGGGTTACGGGAAAGAAGCCCAGAGGTCGGAAAAGATCTACCTAGGCAGACAATATTTGGTCCTTGCTTACAACGAGAGGTAGTACTTGGAGGAGAGCAGTTTAGCTGGATCAAGGCAGACCGGCCTGGCGGAATTTTTGCCAACCCTGTACACCTGACACACATGACACGGTGTGTTTCGTCTTAGCATTGGATACGCTACATAAAATGCTGGAGTTGGTTTTGAGTGCTACTTTGTGTTGGTCTGTTTTGTTTAAAATCCTAGTAATCCTTTTGGATGGTTTTTTAAAGTATGGTATGAATAAGTTGTTAATGTCCTTAAGTGAGGTGTCAATTCGGTAAACTTTTTTAATCGCTAGTTTGTATTTTTTGAGTTTTATGGTGGATTGAATAATTTGGAATAGTAACATCTGTTCTGTGTACAGAAATTAGAATGCGTTTTGTATATCAAATTTTAATGTTTAGAACTAAGACGTTAATGGATTTTGTAAACTATTAATAACAGTTAGAAAACTGTCAATTAAATAATTCAAATAAACAATCAAAACGTGCTAGAACAGTATCTACATACTTAAACCAAACAACAACTTTCTCAGAAAGACTTAATTTAAACATTTGATTTTCTAGAGTGTTAATAAAGATATTAGCCTATAAGGTGAAGAAATTGGACTGTTCATAGGTAAATTTCGTTGTTTAAATTATTTGTTATTTGCGTTTAGTTAAGCACCAAATTTAATAATAAATCAAGGAAGGATCTATTTCTATTCCATCTAATATTTCCACGGACAACTTGAGATAATCCTATTAGTAAACATGATAATTTATTGTGGTGATTTTCTTAAATATTTTTAATATTTTAAGACAATGTAACTCCAAGAACTACTGCCATTACTAATTGTTTTTAGTAACTTAACGCATTGTTTTCTTGTTATAGTTGCCGCTGCTTTTGTTTTAGGAAAATTTCATTCATTTCGTTGTCATTGTTCTTTTCTTATTATTAATTTTGTGCAATTATTGTAGATTCAGCTGAATGCCTGATAACAAAGCTTATAAAGTAACTTACGATGCGTTTCTCTATATAGAAATAATTTTGCGTGGTAAATATCTTCGTGCAGATAATGGATTGAAAGAGGTTAACGCTCCTTTAGTATCAATTCATCTAACTTTAAATGGCTTTACGTATAATAAATTATCTCATCCACTTTCCTAACCAAACATTTCATTCAGGTAGTTCACCTTAACGTGTTGCAAAACTTTTAAGTAATTAATAAAACTTAAATTTGTCGAGTTTGCACGAAACTTTAATTTTGTTGAGGATAACTACACCGATGCTATATAAAAAAAGCTTTTAAGAAATGTTAGAAATATAAAGAAAAATATAGATCTGTTTTATAAAGTTTGCTCTAATAAATTTCACCGTAACATTTTCCTGCTCTAAACACGTTAAAGTGCTATTCATTCGCCCTATATAGACCACTTCATTTAACACTTGCTTATTTTGGCATTTCCATTAAGGTTACTTGCTTTGATCAGCATTCAAGCTGATCGAGCTTTAAAGGGGTTCACGAAATGTTCAGGTGATATTTTAAATTAACCGTTTTTACTAATATTCTCGTTAGCCCGTTTTCCATTTTGTAGTTGAAAGATGTTTGAGAGCTTGCAGGAACCGATTTACTCTGTTAGTTTATAATTTGACATCAAACAAAATCATTTTTGCGTCTTTTTCCAATTCAAATTTTGCATAAAAGAAAGAATATTGTAGTACACCTAGGTGTAGATAGCTTCATACCATAAATGGGAAAAATTGTTATTACTCATCAAAATAAGAAACTAAAAAATGTTAATAGTGTTTGTAGGATTTTAGGCAAATGTTTTATTCTGTGCTATTACGTTACTTACAGACAGTACAGTTCATCGTTTGTTTTTTAATTTTTATGTGACTGTTGTCATTTGCTGCTATAAATAAATACTTTTTGTTTAAGATTATTTTGTTCATCTGCATCACTTTGTTTCAGGCTAAGCATTGCACTTTCCAGTTTTCATTAGAATTCAAGTTATTCCAAAGTTGAGTTTTAGAGCGGAACTAAATCAATAATTGACACCATTTGACGCGATTTTACATTATGTTTTTTAAATTAAAGGCAAAATGATTTTAGTTAGTATTTATCTAATGGTTATCACTATTCTGTATGTGGAACAGTGCAATCAATCTACA
>VTPC01000705.1:0-10450 GCA_011009095.1 Ignelater luminosus | reverse complement strand
GTATTAAAGGCATTCTATATAATTCCCAGACATTCTATAAAATGACTAGGTAAAGTATAAAGAAATATTTGAATTAAAGAAGGTTTCATACATTGCCTGAAATCGTTAGTCATTCTATAGAATACCTGAATTATATATTTTGACGGTAACATATAGACTGATTAAATTTTCTTGATCGATTTGATGTTTAATTAATTAAAGTTTAGAATCTTTTACGCAGTACAGATTAAATTTGATTATAAATGTGAGGAATCACATGCTACTGTTTATTAACAAAATAAGCTTTATTATGCATTTTAATGCTAATTATTGAACCGGCTACATCTTACCCTCAGATACTCTAAATAACAAAATACTGCGGTGGAAAGCATTTGATTTGGCGAACCATTTACTGTATCTGATGACCTTTTTTATTGCCCTAATCATTACAGTGTATATTAGATAGGTTAGGTTTGATAAAATTGGATCACATTTTGATTGTTGTCAATGATTAAAACAACCAGAATAATATATTACAAGAAGCTTAGAACACAAGCTTTCTTTTATGGAATACACTATACTGAATACTGAGTCAGCTCAAACATTAAAAGAAAGCTAGCAACCTGTTGAAGATGAAAATCATTGAAAAGAGAAAGTTTAGCTTGCTCCGTAAAAAATCAAATCTCTAATACTATAAAATTAAAATTTTTCTTAGAGAAATTGAAATTAGAAATTCTTCAATAATAAGAGATTTTCTCAAAATCTGTACATTAAAAGGATGTCGTAAAGAATCTACAAATAGTTTCTTTAAATTCAATTATAATAAACTGTTTCAATTAAAAAATAGTCTTATAGTAATGTTTTTCAAACAATTTGAAAACTAATTGGTGGTAGATTCAGATTTTCCTTTACGACTAGATAATACTATTTGAAACCTATCATTTGGTGTATTACAATAGATAGATTGTCATCTAAGCCCTTTATATTGACAGAGTGGGGAAGAGACAAAGCAAAGTAGCATGCTACTTATTACATTATAATAATATGTCCCTTTGTATCTTGCGTGTCCTCATTTAATTCATATTCCTAGTTTGCACTATTTTAAAATTATTAAGGATGGATTGTTTTCGGTGAGCCACCCGGTATAATAACAAGTACGCTTAGAAGAGACGTTCAAGACAGTCCTAAGGTTACACAATCAGCGCGATATCATGTTTCTCTTTGGAACGAGAAGGTATAATAAATTTATGCTGAGTCTTTGACAAAGCTTACTGTACTGTAATGGATGCAATGCTGACCCTTAAGGTCCGATAGATTAATATTTACCAATGGTTTCCGAATGACTGATTTACTGCTAATTTGTGTATTTTACGATTATTAGGATCGTTAGGAATAACAATATCTGTGTAGGTTAAGTACTTTTAGAGTTTAACTTTGTTGTGTAGGTGTCAGAAGTTTTATAGCCAAGTTTAAAAATGTCTAAAAAGTTAGAAGTTTAATAAAAGCAGAGTTCCAGATTCTTTCGCAAAAAACAAAAAAGTGATGTGATTGCAAATATTGTTTAAATTGAATAAAGTAACTCGCTTCAAATATTTATTTTAGCCAGAACAAAAACCTATGTACATAAATTAAATACTTCTAACAAAAGTACGTTAGCGGTAAAAATATCAGTAACAGAATTCCGTTAACGGATAGAATAGAAATTAGGATTAAATACCAATCGCAACAATTAATTTGCCCCTGACGGTTTAATTGATTTTGTTACATGGAACGCGAATGTAGCTAATTTTTCATTAAATCCATACCCGATCGGATTGTTTCGGGTCTTGTGCCAGATTTATTTCATTATTCAAATCGATTCAATACTTTCTTTATGGAAACAACCGTAGAGCTTAGTTTTACTTCTATAAACTAATAAAATAGTAACGTGTTAATAAAATTTATGTCTTCTCAAGCAGACATGACGACTGCAATAAATTAGAGAGCTTTGCGCACCTATAAACTTATCTCCCACAGACGAATATCCTACGTCGAAATTGGATAATATGAAACGTGAAATCAGCCTTATTGCTTGGCCTCTGATGCCTTCCTTTTATATCAAGTGAGTTGAAACTTCTTTTAAAAACTATATTTATTGAGTTTTTTTGTGAATGAAACAGAAGGGAAATATAGAGTTATTCTGACTGTTACAGAAATGATTCCTTTTTATTAAGAAAAAAGGACCTTGGAAATTTTTATCAACAAAGTTTGGGAGATGCAGTAGGCGTACTATTCATTTATTAATTTAATTGTTAAATCAATAATAATTGTCGTGTAAACATTCAACCAGAAAAAAGGAACAAATTGGATCTGGTTACTTTACTTACTGGCAAGGACAATAACGATTTCATCGACTTGACGAGTACTGATAATTCTTAATAAAAACACTTCCCTAATTTATATCCGTCATCGACACGTCTATTTTGATCGACAAACTGAAAATATTTTATTCTATTGTAAGTGTACTTCTTGTACCGACAGACGATAGAGCTTTAATTGGACGAATATATGTATCAGCGGACATGTTGGTTTTTGTCCTAAACAAGAGTGATTAAAATTTCTGTATAATCCTTTTGAAGAGGCGTCACACTATACTTCTTGCTGTTGCGCGCACAGTTGATCGCTTGATTTCAACTTGAGCACGTGTTTCATGTTTCTCTAGGACTAAAACAATACATTTATGAGGCGGTTTTGTAACTGTTCATTTTCAAAGGTTAAATATTTAAATTTCTTTAATAATATGCTATTTAAAATGTTGTAAGAATAGCTTGCTGTTCCAATATTACTCTAACCAACCTTGTAACGTTCACTTTTTGCTTCCGTTACATGTATTATGTTTAATCTGTATTTTCGGTGGGTTCTTGTATTTTTTTGATAGTTTTCTTTCGTTTGGAGAAGTGTTTTAATAGTGATGAGTGCACACTGAAAAGTTTATTATTTTCTTGTAGCATCTTTAATCTGGAAATCAATTTCAAATTGACGAATTTTTCTAATCTATTTACTGTACCGTAAAGTACTAAATTATCTTTCTAGAGCACGAACACATTGTCCTTTGGAAAGATTATTGTTCTATTCAACACCATATTTTCCTGTAACAAGAATACAATCCTTGTCCTAAGATCGTGCTGCACTAATTGATACAAGATGAACCTTAAACATACTGTCAATCGATTTCATTTTATTAAGTAAGGAATGTATTATGACCCTCCGGCTCTGCCGTGGTAGCCTTCTCAGTACATTACCGTAGCATGTTGTTCTCATACAGCAAAGGCTACTGACATGTTTCTTGCTTTACGTTTTGCTAGATCAGTTACTGTAGGGTGTATAATTAGCCATTGCTTCTACTAGTGTCTTGTCTCGATTTTCCTGGATAAGACTGCTGTAAATATTTTTCATAAAGTGAGCAAGTAGGTAATAGGTCTGTAGTCCAGCGCATACGCCGTCCTATTACGGCAGGGGTTAACATTTGATTGTTACCTAAATCCACAACGTTCCCTTGCTCATTGTCTGAATCATGCGGTCTCGTGGTTCCATTACTGGTTCATTAGAGACTGGCTGGTCCTCACAACACTTTTGAACATTTATTCTTCTTCTTCTTCTCGTAGCTCCTTCATCATATGTAGGGGTTGCTAGCCCTTTAGCTGAGGTATCTGTTTAGTCGCCTCTCACGATAGACAGGATCTATTCCGTGCCGGATCCCACACGAAATCTTATTATTATTTTCTTAAACACGGCTTTATCCGGTGGTGTTAATGTAGGCCGTCTTGTACTAAGGCCTATACTACTAGTTGAGAACTCGTCTTATTATTTTTGTTCGTAATATCACAGTCTTCTGCGTTAAGTACAGCTAAACTGGCTGGTATTGTGAAAGGGTATATTTAGTTGGTTCATATCTTCAATCTCATACGCTAAATCTAGATATTTGTTTATCGACTTCCTATAAATCTTTCCATTTTTTCTTTTTTGCAGTATTGTCTTTCTCATTTATTATAAGAATGCCGGGTCTATTACATGTTGTTTCTCTGTCTGTTATTTTTATGTATGTACATATTCTCTTACTGGCGAGGATAAGTATTTATAAAGCAATTAGCTTATATTAATAGCTCTTTATTTTTTATTTTTACAAAATTCCTGGTGTAGCAAAAATACAATTATCGACAATGGTAGACCTAAGCTTCCGATTTTTTTATTTTTGAAAACGTCAAGAGCTCTAATCAGAGTCATATCTGTAGAATAATGGAATGGGATTGACCAAACTTTCAGAACTTCTCGTTTTTGTAATTAACTAATATTTAGATTTCTGTAAAAAAATCTCTTAATAAACTTATAACTGAAAGGAGTCTTAAAGCTCTACAGTGAAAGGATGATGAAATAAACGTTTAAACATTTTCTAAGCTTTTACAATTTCCTAGATTTGACATCGTAATTTAAATTAAGAAACTTAGAAGAGGAAAAGAAAAGTTTACAAACAGATAAAGATGTGCTCAAATGTGATAATTAAAACTGAAAACCCAAAACTTTCAGTTTTCTCTGGATGAATTTTTTTAAAATTGCCTAAGAAATTATTGATTATCATGCCTCATGCAGACGCTTCTAGAGAGAAAAATCAGGATAAGGGTATGAGCACAAAAACATGGCAAAAAATTTAGAACTAAATAACGTTGTTACCTTTTGCTAAGATGAACAGCAATTTATTAGTAGGTTAATAAACTTTCATGCCTTTCCAAGGTGCATCAGTTTGACAAAAGTTGGTTTAGGACACCCGGAATTTTTGATGACTTCTTATTTTCTATTTTGCATTAGTTGACGCTTTATCCGCAATGGTAAACTATTAATGTTACATCAGAAGTGCCTAATAGGTTTAAATAAAGGTATAGTAAAAAATATAGTAATATCAAAACCTTCAAAACTTTTCATTTTCTAAGACTTAAATTTTACTCAAAGGCCAGGTTCAGAATTGATAAAAAGAATAAATATAAATAAATACCAAGCTGTTAATATATTTTTAAAAAACTAAAAACTCTAGACATGAAGTTAGAATCTATTAAAATAATAAGAGCAACAGTCAGGATAACCTTCAACATCAGTCGATAAATCAAGATATGACTCCCCAAAGTAGATCTTTCTAATTAAGATCAGAAGTAAGAAAAAATAAACATCTGCCCAAAAGGGTCAAAAAACGACCAAATCATAAAAGTTATTGAGAAACGCAGATCTTCTCATAGAGTAAAGACAGGATTGGCAATACTCTTAGAAGTCGATTAATGATTGTTCAAGATATAACAGTCTAAAACTTTTTTCTTTTTGTCCTCTATCACTAATTTGCTAGGTTCCTTATACTTTCCTCTCAATATACTTCGCTTTAAATTTGTTTTTGCCTAACATGCCTAATTCAAGGATCTTGCCTCTTCTACAACATCAAAAGCTCCCCCGTTTGATTTGACGAAACATGCTGCTGTTTCTGCTTTCCAAATATTATGTAAACTTTACTGCATATCCCAGTAGTCATAATCTAACACGTTCTGGTCTTGGAAGCAAACTAAAGTCTGATTCAATCTCTGTTAGCTGTTTTAATGTCAGTATTAGAATTTTCTTCTTTCGCATAGAAATTCATTCCATAAAATCTTCAAATCTTTACGTTCCTGTTTTCTTCTCTCCATCTTCTTTATTGCTCTTACTTTACAGTCCTTGTCTAGCAGTCGCTAAAACACGTTTTCTACCACCATTTAGACCTTTTCATTTGTTTCTACAAGGAGCTCTTTTTTGGCCATTCTTAGATTTCTTCTGCTCTAATTTCTATGTAGAAATTTTCTATATTTTAAAGCTTTTGATGAAAAAGTGAGTCAATCAGCGATTCAAATGAATACTGCGATAGAGGTTACCTCTACTAATGCTGAACACTTAGAAGGATCGCCATAAATTAGCTTTGCTACACCTCGGTCTGGTTATCAGTTTATGTTCATTTTAACTCCTCTTATCACCTCAATTGTTAGTATTCCACGCAACGCAATTTCTACTTTTCATCGTAATCTGCCTTTTATAATATCCATTCTGTAATCTTCACTTTAAAAGCCTGCCTTGTCAGCCCATCTTATGTTGATTGTTTTTTAATATATCTAATATCTCTAGGTGTATCTCTAGATTGTAATATTTCAATTCTACAGATTATAGTAATAGGTTTTATATAAGTTCCAGTTTGTCTTTCTTTGGAGTAAAATTGTAAATTTATGCTAACTATATCTATGTATTTTAACTCTTTAAAATAAAAATGAACCCGTGAAAATGCAAACATGTTCATGACAAAATTTAAACAAACAAATTTTTCTCAAACTTGATTATCTCAAAAAGTATTCAAGATATCGAACTATCGATTGTGTATCTGTAATCAGGAGAAAACTCTAAGCCGATTTCATAGATAGCATGTCCTGTAAAGTAACGCAAACATGGCAACACACCAACAGACAGACTATGTCAAAAAATCGCCGTTTTCGATCTCGATTATCTTGAAAACTGTTCGATATATCGAAATATCGATGATGTATCTGTAATCAGGAAAAACTTCTATGTTGATTTCATTCCTGTAAAGTTACGGAAACATGGTAGCAGATCAGCAGACCAACAGACAGACTATGTCGAAAAACTGCCATTTTCAATCTCAATTATCTCGAAGACTATTCGAGATATCTAAATACCGATTAAGTATCTGTAATCAGGAGAAAAGTCTAAGTTGATTTCATATTAACATGTCCTGTAACGTTACGGGAACACGCCAACAGACCAACAGAAAGACAGAAAGAATGTACGAATTCAGATACGCAATTTTTTTAATTTCGTCGAAAATTCTTCATAGTTAGACAAGTATGAAATCTATTTACATTTACTAAAAATAGAAGTGATAAAAAATTAGACTGGAAGACAATTAGTTAGACTAATCAAAAATTAATAATCAAATTGAAAGTAGAACAATAACAAAACCTAGTTAGGATAAAAAGTTCTAAGTGCCTAAGACCCTACAGGTATAAAAGTATTGAAAAGAAACATTGATCTGCAACAGGTTTATCTACATGATTTTGTAGATTTGTGTCAGTAAGAATTAAAAAGGGTGTTTGTAAAGTACGTAACGATTCTACAGCACAAAAGTTTCTGTAAGCTTAAGGCTTTCAGGGAACCATTTTTTGAGATACACGGTACTGAAAGTTAATGAAAAAAATAAAATTTCTCGGAATAGTTGTTTTTAGAACAAGATATCTTATTAAATTAAAATACAGCGAGATGTTTCCTCTCTTGTATGTAACCTGTAGATTAAGTATCACGGTGTACAACGAGTGTGAGCAAGATCCATATCCGATATGTTTGGTTTCATTTTTTTTCATTCTTTTTAGTACGCAACTTTGATTCTTCATGATTATGGCAGCTGAGAACTTATACTTTTGTGGTACATTTTTGTTCTAGACATTTCTAGTTTTAGTTTTCAAGTTTGCTTTTTTAAAGATTTCTTTACTTACAAAGAAGTGCAGTAGACAGATCTCAAAATTAATAATAAACAAACTAATTTTAATTAAGTCGTTCTCAAAGTATTTCTCAAACACTGCATTTTGCAACATTCAACTCTGCTTAGAATGATTTGTAGAATTATTCTCTGAAATATCGCGATTTTCTTTAGGAACATCCTATATAGAATTTTACCAGAGTTTATTACATACAATCTAATAACGAAAAAAAGGCAGTCCTGTCGAATCAAATTCTTTAAATAATTTTGAGATCTAAGACTCAACTCAACCCCTCGGAAAGATTATCTAAAATAGTAAATAAGCGATTTTAGGTAAACAAGAATAAACAAATTTTTAATTAAATGCAGTTGTACACAGATTGTCATATTTATAACACTAAATTTTTTCAAATCAGAATCTACAGGTGTTGCAACAGATTTTTCAATTCGATACTTTTCTTTCCTTTAAATAACCCATATCATTTAGCTTCCTAAAATGGAAGTGTCCTGATTTTTATTTATAACAGTCATATCGATTTGTTGACTGTCAACCAAAACAAATAAAAATAGCTAAATAAAAGGTAAACAAACACGTCGATGGCTTAATTATCCACCTAGCGCACTCCACTCAATTTTATTAAATCGTCGCGCGTCAACTTTAAACTGCTCGTATGAATCGAAGAACAATTTAATTAAAGTATAGTCTACATCTAAAGTTAAGGGTTTTAGTTGAAACTTTGTGATTAATACCCTCATATTGCGTTCCTTCTGAACTAGAAGCTAACGTAAATTGAATGTGATTGCCTGTTACCACAGAGCGGTGTGGGAATTGCCTTATAAATCTTCTTCTATAGTAGAACGTATTGGGGAGGTAACTTCATTTCGCGTTCATGTTTTACATACCAAAATATTTCTAAATATTTTATAAAACGTCACGAAAATAAATTATGCGCGCTTTTCTACTTCTAGGTAGGCCTTTTTCTATTACAATTAGAAATGACTTACTTTGTTGGTGGAACAATAAGAAATTGCTTTAAACAGTAGATCGATATCTAGAAAATTAAAGATAAACTTTGGTTATTGGATTTAGAAGTTTTCAAAAGAAGTAACTTGATATTTTAACAGGATGCTCTCGCGCTTAAAGTTCATCCCCAAACAAATACGAGTTTTAAGATTAATTTTGTAAGGGTTTAATTAAATGATCTGTTAACTTCTGGAAGCAGAAATAATCTTCTTGAGTTTTTAGTCTCTAGAGAAGAATTAATCTAAAATAATTGTTTCGTTGATTGTCTAAAACTTTGCATTTAATTGTCTCGATGCTAGATGTTATATGTGTGCATGATTTATCCGTCTTTGAATTATAGTTTACTGATGGCATGTGACAGTAAGTTTATCAAGGTGGAACAATGGGAAACCAAATCATCAATAGTGATGCATTATGTTCATAACAGATAGTATAAGCTTCCCTAGATAATCATGTTAAACGGGGCTTCTTGCAGAGACAATGGGATTCGTGTGACAATTAAATGGGAGTATACATGCTATAATGCAAGTACAAAGCACTAATCATCTCAATATGTTGCTTACTACTACTTGACAACACTCCCCTTTTAGTCCGGAAAAACTTTATTCTCCATTTTATACTCATTACTAAATTCGAATTATCGCGTATGTTTACTATTAAGTCTAAATTATTTACACAGAAATAAGTAAAATATTCAAAAGCTAGTAATGATACAAATTCAGATACAATACAGGCAATATATAGACAGATACAAAATGGTTTCTGAATAACAGTTGAGCACTTATAATGGCTTCCGATTCATTTAGTATACAGCAATAATTAATACAAACAGCAATAATGTATTTGTGTACGTATCGTTTGCATTGTTGCGAAAGGAGCTTAACAAATACGGTATGCTTTAGCGGAACAATAAGTCAAATTAATCCTTTCAAAAACACAATGTGTGGAGTAGATAAATTGAACGAGCTCATAACACTACTAGGGTGGTAATTCAAAAGTATTTATTCATGCATTTGCCTCAAATTAAAATTTAAATTAAAAAACTTCTAGAATTTCATTGTTATTAAATTATCGACTCATCATAATACAATCTCTAAATATTTATTAACTTATAGTTACATGAAATTTAAATGTCGCAATTATTTCCAAAAATTATGTTATTTAGGTTAAATAAATTTTGTATCAAGACTACCATAATCCATAAAACAATCTTCCGTTCTCAATATTAATATAAATATCGAAAAGTTAAAATAAAAAAGTTTAATTATGTAATTATTAAATGAATATCTGACTATGTAGAAACATTTCACTGAATGTAGGAGGCAAACGCTGATGGAAACAATTGAAAGGTATGCTATAGTTTCACTAGAAACACTACTCCTAATTTTATGCTACAGCTATAATGCCCCTACAGCTTTCCAGGTATAATATCCTTACAGTTCCAGTCCTGCTATCTATTTAAGGTAAGCAGAAGGTTGTCCGTTATTAAAGCCATTTCTGAGTAAAGACCTGTCCCAATCTTATGCGTTTATTTGCATTTGTGGCGTTTTGCCACCTATGGTTAACCTCCTTCATACACAACTTTGCCTTTCCATCTTCTTAGTAGTCTACTCTTCTTTTTCCTGTTCTGTTTCTGTATCTGCATACGATATGTTTTTTCAAGTCCCTAGATAATCTTCCTATTTTGATTTTAGCAATTGAAAGTGATATATTAAACTCAGCAGCCTCATTCTTTTAGTTTACCTTTTAGCTAAAGATTGGTCTTTAATTACGTTTGCTTACAATAACTAAAGTCTGTCATTATTATTAAAACACTTGCGCTAAGAGCTCAGAGTTCAGTCTCCTCTCGTCAAAGACCGTGTATCAGTAAGGAAGAGTTACGCACATTCAATAAAATCTTGAATGAATGAATAGCTCAA
>VTPC01000704.1:0-113603 GCA_011009095.1 Ignelater luminosus | reverse complement strand
TTTTTTGGCTTCTTCGTGAGAATTGAAGCGCTGCTCGGAAAGTGCGTGGCCCATCGATGCAAACAAATGATAATCGGAAGGCGCCAAGTCTGGTGAGTAAGCCGCATGCACCAGCGGTTCCCAATTCCTACCACCAATTCCCGGGTCGCTCTTGTTCGATGTGGTAGTGCATTGTCATCAAGAAAAATTACTTTGTGACGCCGATCGGCACATTCTGGGCGTTTTCGGTGTATAGCGCTGTTCAAATCGGCCAATTGTCGTTGGTAGCGTGCACCGTCAACTGTTTCACCTGGTTTTAATAGCTCGTACCAAATCATACCATGCTGATCCCAGAAAACACACAGCATTGCCTTGCGGCCGAAGCGATTTGGTTTGGCCGTTGATTTTGGCCATACGATCGTTTACGCTTGGGATTGGAGAAATACACCCGTAACGATTCGATGCAAAAAAGACTTCCTTTTGAACCGGGAGAGCAGCATTTCACAAGTGGTTTTTCGGTTCTCTTGCTGCCTTTCAGTCAGTTCATGCGGCACCCATCTTCCGACCTTTAAAATCATGCCCATGTCTTTCAAACGTTTGCAAATGGTTTTTTGGGTCACTCCCAACTGCTCTGCCATCATTTCTTGCGTTTGACCATCATCTTCATTCAACAATGCTTGCAATTCGGTGTCCTCAAACTTTTTCGGTGGCCGGCCACGTTCCTCGTTCTCCACACTAAAATCACCACTTCGGAATTTTCAAACCACCTGAAGCACTGTGCTCTGCTTAGAGCATGTCCACCGTAAGCTTCTATAAGCATTTGATGAGCTTGAGAAGCGTTTTTCTTTAATTGATAACAGAAAATCAACGATGTCCGCAAATCGTAGTTTGAAGGCACGAAATTCGACATTTTTAAGAGCGAGAAAAATGCGTTGTTGTATGAAACATCACAAACAATGAATTGAATATTGTTGACAGATGACAGACGAAAAAAATAAGACATTTGGGACAGTTTTAAAATACTCCTAGCGACATCTGTGGTCTAATAGCTGAAAGTCTCAGTTCATAGGTATACACCTGGTATATTGGTGTGCAATTTCTCGAAAGTTTATCTGATAGGATAAGGAAGTTATGAGCAATAATTGATATGTGTGTGACGTCAAACTGCCAGGTGATCGCGACAAATGCTCGAGTTTTATATGCATTGCATTCGCATTCAGTGATGTTTTTACTAGCAGTTTTTTATCAGATTTAAATTTAATTTTAAAATGCCTAGTTGTAGTGCATACGGTTGTGTTTTCCTGTTTTTACTTATTTTAATCTTGTAACTACCCCTAAGCTGGTAAACCACTGCTCACTTTTTTAAATCCAACATAACTCCCGTTTTCTTCGGGAAAACATTGTCTGATTTTATTTACTGCGCATGATGGTATTACAATGCGATTATACCTTCCAATTGTTATCCATGCATTTATCCACGCAATAAATTGCTTGTATGCTATACAGGGTGATTCTGAAATAAAGGGTATCCTCTTAAAGGTGGATAGCGGTGTGATAGTACATACATTTGCGATAAAAAAAGGTAGGTAAAAATTGCATAGTTTCCGAGAAAAAGACTTTTGAAATTGAATCGCTAAGCCAAGCCGGTCCTGCTCTCATACTTTTACTTAAGTAAAAATCGATAGGGGTTGACTGATCCTCCTTGTCATTGGCAGGTAGCTATTTACATATGTAAGAGTCGGAACATGTTGTCACAATCAGTCGGTCTTTGACTTTCCTGAGAGTGACAAGGTGTGAAAAAATTTAAAGTGAGCGAGATGTTTTCCACTCGAGAGTTGGCAGACATAACTTTAATGTATGGAGAATGTCATTATAATGTAGAAGCGACAAAACGACTGTACGCCGATCGTTTTCCACAACGAAGACAGCCTTCGCGGAATACAATACTGCAAACGATACAACGACTTCGTGATACAGGTAGCACCGTCGCAACATATGAAGGCCGTGGACAAGAACGAGCACCACGCTTTCTTCAAGCGGAAGAAGATGTATTAGATATGATTAATGAAGATCCTACAATAAGTACCCGCGGTATCGCACGCGACGTGAACGTTTCCCAAGCAACAGCGCATCGGATATTAAAGTCGTACTTATTACATCCCTATCACGTACAACGGGTTCAGCATTTAACTGAAGATGACTTTGCACCGAGACGAACATTTTGTGAGTGGTTTCAACAAAAAACATGCAACAACAGGAATTTGTAGAGAAAGTACCGTTTACGGATGAGTGTTGTTTTACGCGAGACGGTATCTTAAATTTTCATAACGTACATTATTGGAATGACGTTAATCCTCGCCTGATTAGGGAAAATAAATTTCAATGGCGGTTTTCTATTAATGTGTGGTGTGGCATTTTAGGAGACACATTGTTTGGACCATTTATTTTACCACAGCGGTTAAACGGAGACACGTATCTGGAATTTCTAGAAAACAGGTTGCCAGATATGTTGGATGATACACCTCTAGAAACTCGTAGGCATATTTATTACATGCATGATGGAGCCCCTCCGCATACTAGCGTACGTGTGCAGGGCTATTCGAACGAAATGTTTCCCCATCGGTGGATTGGTCGCCATGGTCCCGTACGCTGGCCTGCTCGTAGCCCTGACATAAATCCTCCGGACTACTTCTTGTGGGGTCACATGAAGTCTGTTGTATATCGCACGGAAGTCGAAAACGCGGAAGACCTTCAACAACGCATTTTAGCAGCAGCCGCAGAAATTCACAATACAGCTGGAATATTTACTCGTGTGCGTAACAGTTTTCACCGACGCATAGAGGCTTGTCTTCAGGTCGACGGTGGTCATTTTCAACATTTGTTGTAATATTTTGGTAAGTTGCCCGTCTTTCAAGTAATAAGGTGATAACATGAATGCGTAAACGTCGCGATACTCTGTTTAGTCTTTACAAGAAAACGAAAGAAGATTGAATTATGAATTATGGCCCTTTTTCGTGCGGTTTTGAATGAGATTCGCATTTCTGACATTAACAAAAGAAGCTATATTTTCGCGTTAAATAGGCAGCGGTCAGCGACCTTCATTTTACTATTGAAATATGTTTTTAGAAAAAGAAATTGGAAGTACCTAGTTGTTAGGGTAAAGCCAGTGCCTTTGAAAGAAGCAGGTACCAAATATTTAATCTCCAAGAAAACGTTTTGACGAGAAACCTTTTTATAGTTCTCGTTTTTTTTTGATTAAGAAGTAAACATGATGGGGGGTAAAATAAAGTTGCTGTACTTGCTTAGTTGACAGACTTACTATTTACTACTTGCTCGAGATAAAAGAAGGCGATAGCTTATGTTAAAAGGAACCGCTATTTCGCCGAAAGCATGGTAAACACACCAAACCTTTCTCGCACTTTAAACGCTTATAATAGTTTTTCTGGTTTCTACAATGCCATAAATAACCTATGGACACGTTTATAACATTTACTTTTTGATCTGTAAACGGAAAAATATTAAAATTTTACTGTTAGTGACTTTCTGTAAAATTACGAAGAACCAAAAACTTCAATAAGCATTATGCTACATAAATAAAAATTGGTTGATTTTATGGAATTGAGTTAAATACAGAAGCGATAATTAGTAGTATCTTCCATAATGTTTTTTGTTCAAATGACTAAATAATAATAAGGGATTAAAATGTTGCTTGCGAGACTGGAGTCTGATTGCTCGTGACATAAATTATGCTATTATCTTTTTACTGTCTTAATACATTTCAACAACCCTGCCTGTTAAACATATCACAATTTCTTTGATCTCCTCAACTTCAGATTTAAGAAGAGAAAGTTGAAAATGTCCAGGGGTAGCTTATGATGGCATTTATTGTTCATTGTGCTACTACACTTGCGTTAGTTTAAAGAAAATAGGCATGTCTGGCAAATTTTCATTCTTGCACTACAATGGTTTTACAACAACCGTAAATCTCCTTAACTTTCACTTTTTACTCCGAAGGCGAGAATACAAAGAACACTTTCCTTTTTCTAACCAGAGGCGGCTTCAGTATTTAATATTTTGGAAAATTGTGAAAATTTTCAACTTTCACGGAGCCACTTCGTTTCCTCATTTTTTATCTTCTTTTAGCCTCACTTATCACCTATTAAAAGGATACCGTTTATTTCAGTATCACCCTGTATAGCGCCAGGTTTTATTTAAAACACTTTCTGCAGTTAGCAATTGCTTCTTAAAACGACTTTTTGTTTTTAAAGCAAGATTATGTCTAGCCAACACGTACGTATCTAAAATCAATTTTGAAAATTGTGGACACTCAGTAACACAATGAAAATTGTCAGTTTTAACTTTTTCCACGCATTTCTTTTCACTACAACACACGCTTTCCTCATTAGTCAATATCTATTTGCAGTTTCCACATTTACACCAACTAATTTGTCCTGCTCTTGATGTGGTATCTACATATTCATTAGAATCACTGTCATCACTTCCCAGATAGCAGAAATAGTTTGAAACAAGCTTAAAGTAAGCTTGTCATGACAAGGGTGCAAGCTTGATTCAAGGTTGCCTCGACAAGCCTGAAAGCTTGTATCAAGCTTCCTAGTTACCAAATGCAAGCTTGCAGCAAGCTTATTTTGCAAGCTTACAACAAGCTTGCCTAGCAATCATGCATCAAGCTTGAAATAAGCTTATAAGTTAAGCTTATGTCAAGCTTATTTTACCAGCTTCCAGTAAGTTACACATGTCAAGCCTGTAAATGAATATTAAGCTTGATTCAAGCATGAATTAAGTTTACAATAAGCTTAAAGTTAACTCATTTTTAAGCTTAATGTAAGCCTTTACCTAAAAGCCTAAATCAAGGAAAGAAAATTGAAATGCTTAAAATGCAACTACACTTTTATAATATTATATTTAATATTCACTATTCCAAAACAAAAAAACAAATTAGTAAGAACAGCTTTTATTTAAATTAATTTTTTACACGAAATTATAAATATTTTTGTAGATTTAATGGTAACTACTTAATTAGGGTTCGCACTTTTTCAATTACAAATACGCTTTCAGCAGTAAAAATCCTCTTCAAGAAAAACTAAATACACGTATTTACAGTATCTACACCATATACACAATATAATATTATATTAAATTTATATTTTGTACGTCATACTTATATATTATTTACAGCATATTTACATTATACCAACCTAAACACTATATTCACATTATCTACACTATATAATTTATTTAATGTAGGAAATACATTAAATTGATTCTACGTTTTGATTCCTCAGGTTGCGGTGATCTCTGTAAAGAGAAACAAAAAATTAACATAATCTAGTTTATAAACCAGTACATAATGGCAAGAAATCAAAAGATAGAACAGTGACTGATCTAAGCCACTTAAAATATGATAAACGAAATCAAAGAATTACTAGACAAATTTCTCAACTAAAAATATACAAATCATTATTTTATTACATTTACACATAATTATTTACAAATTCTTTTTACAAATAAATTTACAAGCAGGGGCATTTATCGCGCCGCGCTTAAGTTTATCGTCCTTCGAATTTTGTAATAAGAAAAGTAAAATTTGCTTACGTTTACTATTAGTAAACTTTTTACGTATTGATGTATTTCTTAATACATTTTTGTTCATAATAACAACAGCGGTTGAAGTACCACCAGAGTACAATTTGAGTTTTTTTCAAAAGCGCCTTAAAAAACAAAACAACAGCTAATAAAAGTTCTGATCAACGCAGGCCTAGATTATTATGGGACAGAATTGTATCAAAGTCCACACGTGGTCATTAGATTTAGCTGACGTTTCAAAGAAAAGACTCTTTAGGATAGCCGAGAGACAATAAATTAGACAAGCAGGTATTACTATTATTTTTCGATATTTCCTCATGGCTAATGAAATGAACCTTCTAGAATCTTATCTCTCCAATACATATGGATTTAGTTAGAGACTAAAAAACTTAATTCAGTTTCCATATTTTACCCGTGATTATCTAACAAAGATTATGCTATAAAATTAATGTATCTACATGTTATTACAAATATCTGTTTGTAAACCTAAGTATTTCAAGGTAGCAGGCGTAAATTTCTTAAGATATAAATCCATCAACTTCTTTGGTTATTTATCTTCGTTTTGTTTATTTATCTCAAAACTGAAATACATAAAATTAAAATTCACATCTTTGTTATTCCTAAAGAAAGAGCTCCACCACGCTCCAAGTTCTTAATGGTATTTTTTGAAGGTATATGCTAATATCACTTGTTTGTCCTATAAAATAGTTACTAAATAGTCATTCATTTATCATCTTCAAATTGCAAATCTATTTTTTAGTTTAACAATAAAGGAACGGTTATTTATATACTGTGAAATTTTTCTTTTTTTCTCATGTATCCATTAGATTTATAAAAAACTCATGCCTCAATTAAATTTCTTTATTAACTTTAATTTAGTATTATTGACGTTTTATCTTAAATTAGCATTGATCGTATAAATTTATTTTGTACTTGAAAAAGAAGTTTATAGAATCCTAAATTTAAAGATGTAACGCGGACAACGCTAAATTGAAATTAATATAGGATTTTAAATTGGGCATGTGTTATTTACTAATCTAATTAATGGATACATGAAGAAAGGAGAATTTCACAATGTATGCATAAATACATAGTACCAGGAGCTATCAAAAATTAAAAAGAGCGGTTATTAAAAAATCGATCAGTAATTTTCATTTCTGCATTACAGTTCAGAGAATTAGGTAGTGCTAACAAGAAAGTGAAATAAGCCCAAAACCCCGCCGATAACTACCTGCTTTCACCCGTTGAAAGGCAAGCGCTGGAAATCGGCGTTGCCACATTTCGGACGTCAGAACGAACAGTACACATATCGGAAGTCACTAAGGGGTAGTTATGGTAGTTACATAAAGTATAAAAAGCGAAGGTGGCGCCAACGGCATATACCTGAACTAAGTGCCAAACTCAAAAGATACTCCCAATACGAAGTCACTTCCATACATTTTTTCGGATCTAGGCGTTTGGTGCCCTCTAGTACCCAAATATGCTAAAAACAAGGCGAAACGTACTGACTTCCGATTTCGGAAGTCACAACGTAAAAATGGAAGTCATAACGAATGTTGAGTATCTATACTTCGGAAGTCACTTGATACACTTCACCAATATATATATATATATATATATGCAACCCAGCACGCAGTAGTTGCAGAATGCATCGCGTTTCTTTGTATACCGAACCACAATATCTGCGATATTTGCCTACTTATAATTATTTTAAATTCTAAAAATACAATGTCCATGTAATTTACTCGTATTAAAACCATTCTTACATTAGTTATTTTTACATTAAATAAAAAATTAAAAAAAATTGTTTATTATGTCTTGATGTTAGTAACAAAACGTACAAAATTGGTTCTGTTGGTTTATACAGCGTCAATTTAAATTGTTAGGATCATACTTTCACTAAAAATTAATGTACTTGTTTGGCTAAACAGGGAAAACCATTGGAACTATCAATTAGGATAATTCCTATATTCTCTTAATAGTACATTTAAATCTTTTTCTACATCTCTTAATTTTGAATTATTGCCTAGAGCACAAGTTCATTCGTTGAATATCAGATATAGGCGCATCCTTACAATTCCCTATCACTTAACTACCTTATTTCAAAGAAGTTTTCGATATAATGCAGTCAAGTTTTAAATTCCATTCGTCTGAATACAAAAACTAAATTTAGATTCTTTTAAGCAAACCATTCATTATTATAAAATCAGTAAAAATTATTCTTTAACTTCATAACATACCTCCCTAATAATCTACAGTTTAGCTTTCATTAATCAAATTAAATTAATTTATTACTCTATTACTTTACATGTTCTCTTGGTTAAATAGAATTGGATTTGGTTAGATTTCACCAAGAGGACGTGCAGTTTTATAACATATGTAATTGTAATAATGATAAAAGGAAATAATATAAGACATAGTTTACACACATCTTTATTTCCACAAAATAAGCTATAACTAGTATACATAATTAAAGTCAAACGTAAAATCACGGAAAACGAAAACAAACCCACGATCACGTGTAATAACAGGATGATGTAGTAACATTATTATATTATTTAATGTCTCTGATTATATTACGTTATACCTATAATGTTAGTAGTAGGAATGGTAGGTTTACTTGACAGAAAGCTGAAGTGTACATGCAGTTGCATATACTCTAGGGGGTTAAAAAGTGCCCCTGCTGTAATTAGCCGTTCGTCTTGGGAGCGTATTTTTGTTGTTTTGAAAATGGCCGTACCTGCGTCTGTATTTGGCGCCGTTGCACGATCAAAAATTTTGCATAAACGTTTAGTACCGATTAGTTTTGATTTGCTAAATAGAGATCAAGTTTTTCTTACATTTTGCATCTATTATAATGTCAATTAAGAAGAATGCCATAAAATAACCTTAAAGTATACATTAAGCGTCAATATAAAGATTTTACAAGCCGAGTTAATAGATAAACCGCCCGGTTTACAATACTAAAACTGTCATTCTGTCACAGCCATATACGACCCAGAAACATCGTGAACGGATTATATATCTACGACTGTTGCATAAAGCCACTTTCGTCCAGCGGCGGCCCGTGATCTAACTTCAGGGTAGGGCGGGACTGAGTGATTGTTTTGTCAGAATTATCAAATTATAAAGAAATTAACTAAAAACTACATTCTTCAAAAGCGATGGCGTTACAAAGGTGTTATGGCGACCTCTTTAATACATGGTTTTAACGTAAACATATTCAGCCCTTAAGATGAAGTGGCCGCATAACTCTGGGATATTGGGGTTGGATGAGCAATGCTGGTCCAGAAGAATTAACTCGTTTAGAGGGAAAATTCACGGTTGTTCAATACATAAGCGTCCATCAGTTCGTAATGTATATCCTGAAGGTGAAATTGCTCTCGTACAGGATAATTCACCTATACATACGGCTGATATAGTCAGTGACTGATTCCAAGAACATCCGGAAATTCGATGGCCAGCACGCTCTCCCGATCTCAATCCTATTTAGAACTTATGGGCTGCAGCTGTGCTAGAATGTAACGAAAGTTATGTGAGACTAATTCGTAACACCGATAATCTGAATCAAAATGTATCTCGAGTGTGTGAACTATTTCGGGGCAGACCTATATGCGGCAACTTAATAAGGTCAATGTGGCAACGTCTGCAAGACCGTATAGATAATAAGGGTTATTTTATTACATAAAATATTAACCACTCACTTCAATTTTATTAATTCATTTTTTAATACTATGTTTATGTATTGTAAAGAATTATTGTTATTATTGTATTCTAATTGCATATTAGTTTATAAAGTAATTCTCGAGCATATCGTTCAAGATTTAAGGCGAATTGTGAGATCTGCGAACAAACACTAATTCAACGTTGCATAGTATTTTGCCTGGAACACACATTTTTATAAATATTATATATTCTTATACTTTACACCTATAGTTACTGAAATTCCATTGGTGCGCCCCGAATTTGAATCACTCTGTATGAAATTTTAAAAATCAGTGAAGGCCAGTGTTATTATTAATCATGCAGCTATTGAAACTATCCTATATATTATTATTTATAAAGTAATTTTAGTTGAAGCAAATTTGGCAACGTAGCCAATGTAATATACCAGAAAATCTAACCTGAAATTCTTTTGTACTTAACCTCTACCAATTCTTTAAGTTGTCAATATGCAGAACGAAACCTGCCAGATTTTCATGACTTGCCCTACCATTTATTTATAATTTGGACTGGATTAGACAGCTATCTCTGTTTAACAAAACCAGGGCACAGATTAAATAAAGGCCAGATATTTAACTTCGACAAATTTGTGGATTTTATTGCTCTCTTTCTCAAAGCAACTCCCAGAGCTTGCTACTTTGACATGTACTGCGCAAGCAGCACAGAGTGGTATGCACTTTTCATAAAACGCGCGTAAAAAAGTAGGCGTGGTAAACTCCCAGAGCTGCAAATGTAAATGTGCAGAGACAAAAATGGGAACATTGGTGGAATAGGGAGTGAAATATCTGACCTTATTGCGGTCTCCAAGGTAGCAGGAGTAAGAGAGAGGGCAACCACACGAGAAGAGAGGGAGTAGTGGTTCAACCGAGGTCAAGTAAGAGAGCCGTGAACCAGATGACCGCTATACAAAATTCATTATATTTTCTATATTACAATGTAATATAAGCTAATTCAATAAATCAAGTAAAATACTTTATTGGTGTATATGTGTTTGTGTAACAACCTTTATTTAATCTGTGACCAGGGTAAGACAACAAAACCATGCTAAAGCGAATTAACCGAGTTAACTTTGAAATATAATAAAAACGTCAAAACGACTTTATTAGTAACCGGTAAATAACTAAAACCACGATCCTGGTTAAAGATGTTTAATTACGAAATATACCGTAAATATTAAACAGTGAGTGGGTGCTAGTGGGTTTAATAGAACATGCTACGCCACTGCTTCGGCTCTTACAATCAGTTATTGAGTTATTATGGTTATTATAAAAAATTATAATAGTTGGCTGTGATTAAGGTTATGTGTTTTGTTCATAAAAAACATTTCATTTTGCTTTTCAAATTTGCATTTAAAATTTTGTGTTGAGTGTAATACAGCTCCACATCTCTTTAATAATTCCAAAATAAACTTAATTAAAAACAAAAAAAGTAAGTATAAAATATCTTCATGTGATGATTGAAAACTTTCACACCCCTTCTAGATAGTTATGGACAAAATAAACAAAGTATATCCAACTGCTGAAGAATTACAAACTGTAAACACATGTCTGCATTGTACAGAAGAGGGTTGCACCAGTATATTCTCATCTGAGTCGAATCTGACGTTGCACTTGATTAAAACGCACAAGAAGGAAAGGAAGACAGATACCACTGTTAAAGAATATTATTGTCCAGATCTCAATTGTGTTTATAATGAAGAAAAGTTTTTCAAAAACTTGAAACTTCTGAAGCAACATTATTTGAAGGTGCATGGTGATAAATCGTTTATATGTGAGGGGTGTAGTAAGGGATTTTCTACAATGTCGTCAAAGAATCGTCATGCAGAATATTGTGGGGTTAATTTCAAATGTTGTGATTGTGAAGTATCTTACCCTTGTTATGAATCATTATTAACTCATGGTAGACGTAAACAACATAAAGTCTTAGAAAAGGCAGCTTATAATCCTGCTAAGCAACTAACTCAATCTGGTATTGATAAATGTAGCAGTGGCCCTGATGTAAAAGTGGTAAAAAAGGAAGCATTTGTGTTACCAAAAGCATCAACTAGTCTTCAAGTTGTTAACTTTGTTCCTTTAGTAATAAAAACAATAGGCGGTCCAACTTTTGATAAAGGCAGTCAAACTGACTGTTGCTCTGAATTACCTAAATTGAAAACAAAGCAAACTCAAGTTAATAAAGAAAGACCCAATCGCAAGCACAGTTCGAAGCATTCGCAAACATCTGAATTAAGAAAAACACGTTCGTCTGCTGAAACACAAACGATTGGCGATTATATTTCTAAGAAACCTAAACTTTCAGTTTCGCATCCTGATTTTGTTAAGTATGCAAATAGTTCTGAAGAAAATTCCTTGCAGAAAAGTATAAAAACTCAAACAAAAGTGGTCACTTCAAAGACGAAATCTTGTAATACATCATTTGAACTCGATGAATCTGAATATGTGTCAAATCCGATTATACAGAGAAGCACCTCAAGCACACAAACAACCACAACGATTCCAACGGAACTTCTATATTCAATTTCGACAGCTACGCATGATTCGATTCATACTGATACATCAGATTTAAATTTTGAATTCATGCATTCTAGTTCTCAAACATGTTTCAATGAAGACATGTCCATATTTGATTCTTCTAGCTTTTTCAACTGTAACATTGAAACGCAGACTGATTTTATGTTCGATAATGACCTACTGAATTATCAAGATTGTTATTCGAATATGGAAACGCAAACTATCGACAGTTCTCCAGTACTTAAAGATGAGATTATGAGCATGGGTACTTATAATTCGAAGGCTTATGACGATATATTATTTAACACTATACATACACAGACCATGTTTGATGATATGGCACGTTCAGTACAAAGTCAAACGATGATGTCGCATAACAAAATGCACAATCTCCTGACTTGCAGAGACATGGCTAATATGGAAACGCAGACCGAAGTTGATTTTAAAAAATTACTTGAAGAAATCAACGCCTGACTGTAATGGACATTTTCAGTTTGTTATGTTTTGCTTTGAACAAATATATATACCTGTTATTTTCTGTTTTTTTTTGTTTTTTTTTTCAGTTTTGAGATTGAGGATTATTTAATTTAAAATAAGTAAAGAAGTTTCGAAATTGTGTTGTTACACTAAAGAAAAAACAAGTAAGAATTATTGTCAAAGTGACAGTTGTATTTTGAAGGTTAGTTGAATTGTAAAGTGCTGTCAACATAATTTTTTATAGCCAACTTAACAGAAAGAAAATATAATAAATTATGTCACTCTGTAAAAATTAAAAACATTTTTTATTGAATATTATTAGGAATCCACTTAGAAGATTTGATATAAGTGCAATAAGTCAAGCAATCTTATGAAATCAACGAATTTCTTCTATATTTTCTCCTAGAGTAACAGTTAGTTATATTTATTAAAATTGTTAATTATCAGTAAATTATTTTAGGTTTGTTCATTAGTATTGTTATTATTGGAAAGCTACGTCATAAAACAGTTCTGAACTAGGACCTCGAATGAATAGATATTTAGGTTGGATTATTCATTAGACAATATTCATCAGGAATGTGTCGTATTTGCTATAACTGCTGAAAATACTGTACCAAGTTGTATTATCGCTCAAGTAGTTGTTTATAATTTTGCTGCATGCCAACTGTGTATGCACCATTACAATTTTTATGTGAATGAGGAGTAAGAATGTACAGTTTTGAACCATCCAGAAAACACAAATGAACAACATGGTAACTGTTTAAAATACATAAATGAACAGGTTTTGGATAATGTGACAGTTCTGAACTAGCTAATGAACAAACCTTTCAATTACAAATGTCAAGTAATTAAAATTGAAGAGCTTTGCAGCCCAAGTCATTAACAAATTGACTTATGTCGATTGTAACCAAGCAATGTTTGCAAAATACAGTTTTACACTTAATGTAATCAATATTATTTTTATTACAATAAACTATCCAAAATGATTAATTTTTTAAAAACGTTCCATTATACAGTGTGTCCGAAAAGTATGGAATATCCTATATATCTCAGTAAATATGCATTTAAAAAAACAAAAGTGCAGCGAATAATGCTTCAATTTTTTTTAACGGGAAGGTATCTCTTTATTGTACTCATTTGATAGAGAATGTTTTTCTCTTTTCAATGATGTAAGACTTTGATACACTTGCATAAGTACATTTTGATTAAAACGCAAAAAATTGTTTGAAAGTTTATTTCAATATTCATCTGTTACGAATTGAAAAACAAAAACAAATAACTTTTCGCTTCAGTTCGGTTATTAATTGACATTTCTACGACACATTCAATTGTTGCAACAAACAAAAGTGTATCACACCGACCATATTGTGACTAGATGATATTGAAAATTTAAAAGACCGCGTCTGGAAAGGTAACAGATGAATAAATAAACTTTTAAGCATTATTCAAACAATTTCATGCGTTTTAATCAAAATGTACTTATGCAAGTGTATTAAAGTTTTACATCATTGAAAAGAGAAAAACATTCTCTATCAAATGAGTACAATAAAGGGATACCTTCCCGTTAAAAAAAATTTAAGCATTATTCGTTGTGCTTTTGTTTTTTTAAAAAATAGTTATTTGGTATTGCCCTGTAATGTAAAACTAAACACTAAACAACTTGTATAGGAAACATTTTTCCATAAAATGCATATTTACTGAGATATATAGGATATTCCATACTTTTCAGACACACTGTAGAAATTGATCAATGCATTTTGTGACATATAAGAATTGTCAAAGATTGAGGTTATTTTTATTATACATTGATTGAAACAAATTTTTCGAGTAGTGAAATCTAATTGGCTCTTTAGATTGAGGACTTCTAAAAATCTTTCTGCTGTAATGTCACCATTTATCAAAAATATATAGAGGTTATGTTCTTGATAATAAGGAATTTAATGCTTTCTACCATTCTGATGGATCTGGAATAATCTGAAATGTATTGTTAGTAATTCAAGCTGGATTTTTATTAATGAGCTAAATATACTGTGATATAATAATTGAAGTGGGGAGATTTGTCCTGCTAACAGGGCCATATCTAGGTAAAACAGTTATTTAGTTCCTGAGCAGGATTATCTTTATTTTATTCATTCATCGTAATTTCAGTTTATGTATAATCGTAAACTGATTTAATAGATCGACTCTCTTCCTTCTGAATATGACTTGCTAATAATAGACAAATTTCCCACTTCTAATAATAATGTGAAAGATCATTTACTAATACTACTTACTGTACATAATATTAAGGCACTTTAACATAAAAAAAATAATTTATGATATTAAAATTCTGATGTAATAATATTACCTACATATTATGTAACTTTTAAAACTTTAAGCCATGGAAAATCAGGTTATGTGTATGATCGATATAATTGATTTTAATTGACATAATGTTTACTTTTCAAACTGTACATCCGGTTAATATTAATTATGTTATTTCTAAATACATTTGCACAGTCATAGAAAAATCACAAAACACTACCAGCCACTAGTAGTAATTACAAGGTTATAACACTGATGTCTTAAATGTTGAAATTTACACATATTTCTAATTTCAAAATCATTTTTCTTGACACGCAAAATGAATGACGTTGACAATATTAGCAATATTTCAAAATAATACTTTGTCGCCAAAAAATGCCTTTGGTTAGGATAACTTCATTGATTCAAATCTTTGACATTTCTAGGTTATGTTGAGACTGTATCTGTCAATAAAAAAGATTATGTGAATTTATGTAATAGACCATGCACGATACATAAAGAATCTGCATTATTTTTCTTATTTCTAATCACGTTTACATCATGTGTTTAAATAAAAATAGAATATTGCACAGTCAGTCAGTTTTCTTAAGTTATGTAATCTGTCAAAGTAACTCGAAATCTTATTATAAGCCAAATAAGAAACCACAAAGTGAATAGGTAAAAAAAACTATTAAATATACCTTGATCTATTTTGTATACATTATTTCAGGATTTTACATATCTGAAAAAATTAACTAGGAATTGGGCCTTATTCCAAATCCACCCAGTACTGTGAGTGGGAGAATTCAAAATAACAGGATAGCATGAAACACTTCAATACTACATATATAGTACTTATGTTTAGTATCATCCACATTCTAGCTTAAGAATTAAAAAAGTTATAAACATATTATCTGTCAAACATAAGAAATGCAAAAATATGTCTTGTTAAGCTTCTCAACGATATAAGAGATTTTAAATCTTAAAAACATGTTGATTCTAATAAAATGAAATATGTATTTATAAAAGAAAAAAATAAAATAATTTGCTTTAGTCTCCTTTAAATCCTTATTCACACAACAAAATCAATTTATATAATTCTTTACCAGCTTTTATGGAAACATCTAGTGGACTGCAATTTTAAATTCTACATTAATAGCATTGCTTTATTATCACACGTTCTCAACAAAATAACTGCTTATTAGAATAAATAAAGAAATTAAGGCTAAAAAAGGTCTTTTATTTGTTCCTTTATGACATTGTATCAGCACAATTATAAGAGTTTACAAACCATGTATTATATGAAATAAAAGTTAAATATTACACATTTGCTTTGTTAATAGTATAAAACTGTAAAATTTCTATTTTAGAGTATACATAATAAATTCAATATTTCCAAAATGTGATGTTGCAGAATCAAAAGTTCTATTTGCCGTTTTAAATATTGTAAACTTAAATACTTTTGTGATGATTGTCAAAAAACAAATATACATTGATATATTTTAAATTGATTTAAAAACAAATTAATCTTTTCCTTACTTAATATTTAAAAAATCACATTTACACAACCTATTTAAAAACAAAAAAATTCACCAATCAATCTCAAAACGCATCAAGCTAACAAATATATATACAAAAATACTAAGAACACTTCATATACATATTCTTTGCATATAAAATCTATAATGCTGGCCCTGCATCATCTTCACAATCTGAAAATAATTCAGTTCGTTCTTCAATGCGATTCATATTTTCTAACGTAGCTGCTATCATCCTTAAATTATCCACACCCAAAAGCAGTTGCCTGAAAATCCAGTTGTGTTGAGATTTAATATAAAAAATATAAAAGAAGAAATATTTACCTTAACGAATGTTCCGCTGTACTAGCAGACGATCTCAATTCTTGGGCTAACCTTTGGGTGTGTGATTCGCTCGATGACGATGACATACTAGGCCCTCCTGAAGCACCATGTTCTCCCCTTAATACTAAATTTTCTTGTTTTAATCGATCCACTTCATTCTATAAGAAAACTACTTATAAAAAAATACATTTCCATCATAACCTTAATTCATTTGTTAAACGAACAGTTGGTAAGTACAAGATTAAATAGCAGTTAACGTTTTCAATAGATAACCAACAAATAATCTACAGTGACTATAGCACGCTTAAAATAAAAAATTTATTGAAAATGTTAACTGCTAATTTCAGATTTACCGACAGTCTGTTGAATAAATGGAGTAAGACAATTACGATCATTTTTATTCTATGAAAAATGGACCTTATAAAACATGTTATTTAATGTATTATTAATAAATCTCAATACATTGTAATGTAATTTCTAAAATAACAAACCTTGAGTGATCTAATTTCTTGCCTTAATTTTGCAATAACATTTTCTGCACACGCAGTTCTTTGCTAAAAAGATCATAATAGTTATTATAATAATAATAATATTAACAAGAATAACACTAGTAATTCATTCTATGACAACTTACATTACTTCTCTCAAGACTTTCTTCAACTTGCTCAAGAGCTTTAGCTAAATTTTGTGTATATTCATGTTCCTTATTTCTGGATACCTCTAACTGCCTTTGTAGTACTTCCATACGTCGACTTTGCTCAGCTAACTGTTGCCTGTACAATTCTATTTCTTGCCTTAAACGATCTACTTCTGATTCAGGGCTCTGGCCAGCCTGGGCCTCTTCGTTAGCTTGCACGGCACCATCCGTTAAAAAATCAGGCAAACTCTTTGAAACACCAACCTAATAAAGACGTCAACATAATAACATAACTACACAATTTACTATAATTTCTAATTTACTTCTACAGATGTCGGACAACTTCTACATCCTGAAGGTTGAGGTTCAGCTATAGGCAAGTCAAGTGGAAAACCAACCGATGGTCTTACAGGTAGATCTAAAGGTATTGCTAAATTACTCGAGCTATTGTCAGTCCTTCGTCCTAAATTACGACTAGATTCACCATTTAAACGACTGTAATTTATCGTATTTCTAGTTGGGGCAAAATCTGGCAAGTTATTCATCATATCTAATTTAAATTCATTATGTGTAGCATTTTCTTTATCTAAATAGCACTGTTCTACGACTAGGTGATCTTGAACAAAATCGGGTAAGGCTGATGAGAATTCAGGAACAATTCGTGTTTGTTTAACACCAGAAGATTGATGTAGGTCAAGATCCGATATAGATGATATTGGACGACCATCACAATACACTTTCGGTCTTGCACCTTGATTCTGGTAATTAGTTGAAGTATCACTACGTAAAAAATGTTTAAACGAAAATGGATTGTCTTCTCTTTTAGGGGTTTCATTTATGTGTGAACCTAAAATTAGAAATTTTTTTATGTAGAGTTCTAATCTTATGACGAATAGGTAAACACTTATTCGAATATAAATAGAAACTCTACCTGCAACAGCCCCTTCTTCAGATACAGTAACCATGTCGAAACTTTTTGAATTATCTATACCCAAGTCCAGTCTAATACGATCTTCTGCATCAGAATTATCATCGTCCGGCGAGTTTTCTTGCTTTTTCCGAAAACGTTCGGATGGAAATTCATCATCCTCTGCCATAATATAAATACAACAAACATAAAACTTCAAACGTCAAACGTTTGACAGTTACTTGTCAAATCAAACACACTGTTGCCAAATATTCATTTTCGATTGCCAAGGTGTCAGATTGGTATATAATTTTAAAAACTGCTGGAAAATAAAATTTATAATTCGGTTTTCACTTAGAAAGGGAAACAAAGTTCAAAAATGCGTTTCAAAACTATTTGCACTATAAACATGTTTAATCTTAAAGGTAATAATATTTAAGATTCTTATTAAAGTTCTTATATATGAGTTTTTGAGTACCAACCCATTATTAATTTCTGAACAAATATTAACTTTCAGAATCATACCTTTGTTTAATAAAAGATATAAAAAAGCATCAGGAAAAATTTTAGGAAAAGAAATAGGGGAAAATAACTAAATAAATAAAGATGATACTGCCTACTATGTGGGTGTCACGAAAAAATAACACAGATGAGATAAGGCAATGGTTCAAAAACGATCAATAGAATAGGATTTAAAGATAATTTATATTAAAAACACTCTTTTGTAAATTTTAATGAAACCGTCATTACAAAAAAAATTAAATTCATTAAATCTACTTCTACACTCGAGTAGGCAACACACATGACAGCTACACGTTTTTTAAAGTAAAATTTTATCATGATTCAAGAGAATATATTATTAATTAATATTATAAATTACTCTACTTTAATAGGATAATTGTTCCAGTACTCAATCATTTAGATTCTAGATTATTGGTTGTAATCAGCCTTCAGATTTGAAGTGGAATTCTAGTTGATATGAAGCTGTTTGATACAAATCAAGACAAACACAAAATCTTGATGTTTATTTCACTTTAAAGCGAGATTATCTACAGGAATAAAAACTAAAACCTTGTGTACATTCTTTCTTTTATAATTAATGAGTCTCATCATGTAAGATGTAGAATCTGATCTTTAGTTATAATATTAACATTAGTAGTCAGAAATAGCTAAAACACTAAAAGAGGATAGTGTTGATTCTTTAATAGGGTCGAGCATTATCATTGCTGCTATGAATGCTCATATATAGTATCAAATATTCTGTCCAAAAGTACTGGTAATGCACATCACTACCCTTCTTAAAGACATCACCTTTATTTCTAGACATTTTTCAGAAAAACGATATGTTACAAGTATCTTATTACTCCATAAATAAAATTCTTATTATTTCAGTCTGTTGGTGGATGACTACAGGGTACTGCCTGAACACTAGCAGTAATCTTTTTATACTTAAAATTTAAAAATTCATGATTATTTTTATAAATCCTTTATTATAGTTTAAGTATCACATTTTAATATGTTACAAACACTATTGCTTATGAAACTCAACAAAACTATTAATAAAAACTATGTAGTAGCAGTAGCAGCAGCAGCTGTAATCAAAACATTCTTTTTCTTAGGCATTCTATGATCAAAGCCTACAATTTCTGGATTTTCTTCACAAAGAGTTTTGTAGGCGTAACATAACCTAGCAAATTCTTCAGTTGTTACTTCAAATGGTCGTGCAGTAGGATCAACATCAGCAAAATGAAATAATTTAAAAGCCAATTCATCTCTAAGTTCTTCTGGAAACAATCTTTCACCACCTCGCCTTGATGCTTTCTGACGCATATTGAAAATGTGACGTAAAACCTTCTCTACCAATTCAAATGGCAATTTAACCAATGGTTCTTTTAAAGGAATTAAAGTTACCACACCAACATCAACATCTGGCTTAGGTACAAAAGCTTTACCTGGTATTGTAAATTTATGTTGGACATCACACCATAATTGGCACATTACAGATAAGCGACATCTCTGTTTATGTGTAACAGGTGCTATCATACGTTCAACAACTTCTTTTTGAAAAGTTAATGTCATAGTAGTCCGACCAAATGACCATGCTGATTCTTTTTTGGATATTGCATTCAACCAACGAATAATTAAATTTGTTGAAACACTAAATGGTAAATTTCCAATTAAATTGATGGGTGGTGGTTCATCACACCAATTGTGTTTTGGGGAATCTTGAAATCCAACTTCAAAATTATACGATCTAATATCATTGATTTCAATGTCCATTTCCACTCTGTCCTTGCATGCTTCTTGCAGTAATTCTAATGTAGGTATAAACCGTGGATCCTTCTCTACAACAATTAATCTCCTTGGTGCTTTACGTATAATCGATCTTGTAATACTACCAGGTCCAGGACCTACTTCACAAACAAAATGATTTTTAATATTCCCAGCAGCTCTTACAATTTTATCTGTTATGCGTTCATCTAAAAGGAAGTTCTGTGAAAGTTGTCGTAACGCTCTTAGTCTATACAAACGAATTAAATCTCTAGTTGTAGGCAAGGGAGGTAAACGTAACACATTCTTTGCTGCTGCCATGATGATGATTATTATACACTTAGCTAATTATGTTCAACGGTTTTTGCTGGTTCATCAAAGTCGTCCAAGAAGCTTTCTTGTCGAACAGCATACATAGTATAACCATATATACTTAAAACGCCGACACCTAGAAGGCAGCCGGTTATGATGTTATTTCTTCGTATCCTTTTAAGCTTTTGAACTCTTTCCAAGTTTTGTTGTTCGATGTGTTTCATAAAATCCAATTCCACTTGTTTAAGTTTGCTTGTATCTATTTTAGGCATGCGATCACTCATCCTATTGTTTTATTTAAATAATTCTGTCGAGGAAAGCGATAAATTTCGCATTTGCAACGAAATTAACTTGAAGATAACCTCAAAATTCTAACTAATGGAATAATTATGATGCGTTCGGAAGTTCAGAAATATGATGGATGGTGTAAACGAGATGTTCCGATATCTTGGCGGGATTTTAAAATGAAAGAAACTTTTGATATTAATATTATGTTAATATGCAAGTGTAAGATTGTTATAAAGTTAATTAAAACTAATTAACTGAATCTTCTGCAATAAGTATAATAAAAACTTAAGGTAAATGTAATAATTGCTTGACTTTCTGTCTTTTGATATCATAATTATTGAAATCTCTCGTTATGGATACGTTTCTTTATAAAATCTTTGGAATCAGATTCTACAGATGATGATGTATTATCATCATTTTTTTAAAAAAAGTAATTTAATTGCATTAGTGCAGATGACCTGAATATTTGTTCATTACTGAAAATAAAAGATTAATAGTAAAAAAATACTAACATTATAAAAACACTGTTGCTTAATACTATGATAAAATATGGAGATTGTAAAATATGTATTATGCAGATAAGAGAAGTAGTAACGAGTATAAAATTTAAATACTATACCCTATTTTTATTTATGAGTTCAAAGTTGTTATTGAAAACTTTTTATTCAGCATAAGCCGTGTGAGATTACCAATTTATAATAGAAGTTCAGTTTGTTAAAGTTTTACAGAAATGAAGTTGTTATCGCTTGGGACTGGTAGGTAGTTATTTTAACTTAAAATTAGCATATAAAAAGCAAAATATTCCAGTTTCTATAACGACAAAAAGAAATCTTTCTAGTAAAATACCGTTACCGCCATGCGATTTTGTACCTAGAAAATATCAAGTAAGTACGACTATAAATTTCCAAAATATTTAATTCCTCAAGATGAAAAAAAACTTAAAAATGTGATAAAGCAATCTAATTGTGTTTTTATTCAAGGGACCATCGTTTGAGCAGCTGAAAACTTTAAGACAGAACTTTTTAAATCCAGCATTAACCACTTACTACAGTACGCCGTTAGCATTACACCAAGGTTACAAGCAATGGCTTTATGATATTAATGAAAAACGCTATTTGGATATGTTTGGAGGAATATGCACAGTTTCAGTTGGACATTCTCATCCGTAAGTTATTATTATTATACAATAAGACAGATAATATTGCAATTAGAGATATAAAAACAAATTCCTGCTACTACAAAAAATCTACACCAGTTTGAATTTTCTGCGAATAAAGAATATTGGTAGCATACATTCACAGTTTAGCTTTGTATGACATCGTCATGACAACGCGTACGCCATTGGCTGATTAAGTGACAACTAGCAACACCGACAACTCTAAGCTGCAAAAATTACTGAAATGTTAACGCGGGAAATTCAAACTGTACTGTATTAAGTAACTGTCTCACTTTAAGGCTGTCCTAACTTTCAAATGCACTTAAATCTACTTAGTTATACTACCGTTTTAGTCCTTTTTGTTTCTTTTCCAGGAAAATTACTGAAGTAGTCACCAAACAAATCAGCACGCTGGGACACGTTTCAAACGTTTATTATCATCCAAAAATCCACGAATATGCTGAAAGATTGACGCAAAAACTTCCAGGAAACTTGAAGGTAAATCTTCTCTTGTTTTCATCAAAATTTTAATTTTGGTTTCTAGGTAGTTTATTTTGTAAACAGCGGGTCTGAAGCAAACGACCTTGCAATATTACTAGCAAGAGCTCACACTAATAATTTTGAAATTATCTCGTTGAGAAATGGCTACCATGGTATGAGTTGCCAAACTATGAGTCTAACAGCAAATTCTCTATATAGATACCCGGTTCCACAATCAGCAGGCTTTTATCATGTAAATAAAGCTAATAATTGTGAAAAATATTCACCTTACGTTGCAGTTTAATTTTCTAAGGCGATGAATCCTGATGTATACAGAGGGATATGGGGTGGAAAATACTGCAGAGACAGTCCTGTTCAAACTCTTCGCAACTGTTCGTGTTCCACAAATGAATGTGAAGCCAAAACAAAATATCTAGAGCAACTTGCTGAAATTTACCAATACAGTATTCCTAGGAAACGTGCAGCCGCATTCTTTGCGGAATCAATACAAGGTGTTGGTGGAGCCGTTCAGTATCCTAAAGGTTATATTCAAGGGGCGTATAATATGGTTAAAGAATTTGGAGGATTGTTCGTTTCAGACGAAGTAAAACTATGAAAGTGAGATTTTATTTTATTCTGTGTGTAATCTTCTAGGTGCAAACTGGTTTTGGTAGAACTGGTGATCACTTTTGGGGTTTTGAAATGCATGGAATTATACCTGATATAGTGACTATGGCTAAAGGTATAGGAAATGGTTTTCCTTTGGGTGCGGTTGTTACAACACCTGAAATAGCTAAATCTCTTACGAAAGCTGCACATTTTAATACGTTCGGAGGAAATCCCGTTTCTTCAGCTGTGGGAATTGCAGTTCTAGATGTAATTCCATTTTTAATAGCGTCTTGTTCTTTAATCAATTCTTCAATTTTAGATAATAGAAGAAGAACAGTTACAAGAAAACAGTAAGATTGTTGGAACATACTTATTGGAAAAGCTTGAGAAATTAAGGGATCAATTCTCAATCGTTGGTGATGTCAGAGGAAAAGGTTTAATGGTGGGAGTTGAGTTAGTTAGAGGAGATGGAAGCACCACGCCTTTATCTCCAGAGAAAGTCATGAAATTCTGGGAGAATTGTAGAGATCTAGGATTGATTATTGGTAAAGGAGGATATTTTGGAAATGTAAGTCTTTAAAAAAATTCCTTGGAAATTATTAATTAATATTTCTTTCCTCTAGGTTTTAAGAATCAAACCACCAATGTGTGTTACAAAAGCCGATGTGGATTTTACAATTTCTGTAATGAAAAAGGCCTTAGAAGAAATATAATTTATTTTATTATATAAAAACATGTTTGTCTATGTATAATTATTACTATTATTTATAATATTACTAAGAGTCGCAGTGAATATGGCAATGGAATAAATCTAAAAACCTATTTAAGCGCATTCCCCTTCGTTTTGATAACACCATCGTGGTGCAAGAGCTTCAGCTTGTACACCTCTAGAAATCAGTCGTTCTCGATGCCTGTAAAATCTTGCTTCTGCACTGGCTGTGCCACTGTCGGGGTCGGACCATAACCTTTCAGCTGCGGCTGCCGCTCTTGGCCATACCCTGTTGTCTATTGTATGTTCATCTACCAGTTCACCCCACATACAAACCTGAAACATGAGAAAAATTATAATTTATCAGTTATTGAAGAATGAAAGAAGCTTGCCTCTCCTCCTAAAACTCCATCGTGCCGAAGCAATTCATTAGAATAAGCTTTTCTCCACGTATAATAAGAAGTCGTACCCCAGAATCCATGATCTAAATACCAAGCGTCCTTGGTAGAAATGATTAATTTATACCCCATATTTAACAATTTTCTAGGCAGTTCGTCTGATGATGGCACCCATGTTTGGATTACATACCTATTATAAAATAGTTTCATTTAGTAACAAAAGTTTTAGGCATATTTCTTTAATATTTCAGAAATATCTGAAACATACGCTCACCTATGCTTAGAGAGATATTTGGATATCACACTAGGATCAGTCAAACCACTCGACCATAATACTATTGGCGTATTTGTATTCCCCACTTCTGTATCATAAACATTCAAGGCTTCCCGCTGATATTCTCCCCATAATTGAAGGAAATCTTCAGTTGCTCTTCCTCTTCCATTTCGCTCTAAATATTTAATAATTTCAGTAGTTGCGTTCCAACAAGGGAAGAAAACCTGGAAGACATACCAGCATATAGACTTTCATAAAAATAATTAATTTTATTCTTTACCTCATCACCACCCATATGGAAAACTTCCCCTTTAGGGAAGATATCTATAAAGTCACGGTATAACTCCCCTAAGACGTTATACAAATATGGATTGACAGGATTAAGCTGTCCGCATGGTGGTTGTATACAATAAGATCTCCAAGGCTGCCGGTTAATACACACGGCCAAATCACCAAGACCAGCCGCTTTTCCCCATTGCCATCCATTACCAGCATGTGAGGGTGCATCAATTTCTAATATGATCCTTACTCCACGCAACTTTGCATACTTGAGTAGATGGCTAACATCAGTTGGCGAATAAACCTTCTTTGAAGAATAAGCGCCGAACCTTTATTAAATGAGATAAATGAACATTTCTTGAAAAATAAAATTAATTTAAATATATACTTTGACATTTGCGGCACTCTAGGTGATTCTAGTGGGAAGCTCTGGCTATCAGTCGCGTGCCAATGCAAGACATTTAATTTGGAAGCAGCCATTGCATCTATTTGTCTTTTAATTGCAGGTATGGATAGATAATTCCTTGCTGTATCTATAAGTAGACCTCTATGACGGTAAACGGGTTTGTCTTGGATATTTGCTTGGGCTACCATGACTAGGCTACGTGTAAATCCTTGCTGTCCTTCTGAATATATAGGATATGAAGCTATCAACTGTGTTAAAGTTTCTATACCGTGTCTTACACCAAACACATTTTGTGCTGATATCTGGACTGTTACTAAGTTTCCTGAAAATAGCAATAATGAAATTCTATTTAGTCTGTTTTGCAGGAATCATACATACCTTTAGTATCAACGGATAAACTATACGTTTCGTTCGTTCCCCAATTTAAAGTCAGATCCGAGTTAAGTACAGAAAGATAAATAATAACTTGGGTATCTGACCTGGCAGTACAGTTCTTTCCACATTCAGCCAAGATGTTCTTATAGAAAATCTCAGTGTTTTTTACTAAAAAGTTTCTGGCTTCATCAGCTGCATTTAGAATTTGAAATTGGATCGCTCTTAAAAAAATAAAATCGTCAAAGCTTAATCATAAATAATTTCCCAATACCATACTGAGGGTGAAGTGAAACAAGCTGAGATGATAGTGACGTTGATATTGTTGGTTTTGGCCAGAGCGCTCCGTATCTTCCACATGTTAAGCGACATACTGATAAAGAATTGTATTGGTGAGGATCTGTCTTTCCAAAATTGTATGCAAATGAGTTTGTTGGTTCAGACTTCCTTTCGCATCGTTCTAGCATAACATTACATGTCCAAGTCCAAAACCATCTGAAAATTGTTACTACTGTTATTTAATTAATAAAGCAAAAACCATTTTTAAACTATTTATTAGAAGTTTTATACAATGCAACGAGTGTTCTAGTTAGTGTGCTTGGTATACATTTAAGTCCCTCATAAATTGTGTGGGTGATCCGATTATAACTCACACAGAAAGTGACTTCTTACACATGAAGCGTGTTATGTTGTCGCGTATATTTATATAAAGATGTATTAAATCCAAAGGTTAGTGTTAATATATGAGAAATATCTAGGGGAAATAAAATTTCTTCCATTACTTTATTGCTATTGCAAATTATGATGCAGAACATCCTACTATCCGTTGAGTAACATCAAATTAATCTCTGCTGGAAAATATGGCGATCGCTATCGTATGAGATGACACTCGGCGGTTTGTTCAATAATTTCGCAAATGATAACCCAAAAAGACCCTGAACAAAAAAGCCCGTCTTTAAGAGATCAGCAAGAAGCATACAAAAATTCTTTATAAAAAATCAAAATACACGACTGTGATATGACACCTTTAGGCCTTCCCTTCGGCGGCACGCTGGCTTCTGTCGGGCCACCTCACGCTACATCATTTATCATCTGTTAACCCTATTGAACTAGAAAAGAGTGCAGCCGCTTACGAGGTCTCTTTCTTTCGAAAGTGGATCGGACTCAGCCCCCCCATTAACTTTCTTAAACTGCCCGAGAGACTCGAATAGCCTGACAAACTCTAATGACCTGAGATCCCAAACGGCCCCAAATAGGTCGAGAGACCCAGACAGTGCGATAGGTTCGAGAGTCCTAAATAGCTCGACAGGGCCAAGAGACCCGAAGAGCCCGACAAACCCTAACGCCGACAGACCCGAATGCGCCGAGAGGACCGCCAGACCAGAACAGTTCGATAGGTCGGAGAGTTTCAAACGGCCCGACAGGACCGTGAGAGCCGAATAGCTCGATAAACCCTAACGGCCTGACAGATCCGAACGGGTCGACAAAGCCTAACTTCCCGAGAGTCCAAACGGCACGATAGGGTCGACAGACTCGAATGCGTCGAGAGGATTGCGAGACCAGAATAGTCCGACAAGTCCGAGAGTCCGACAGATCTCAGAGTTCCAAAGGGGCCGATAGGACCGAAAGACCCAAACAGTTCGACAAATCCTAATGTCCCGAGGGTCCCAAACGCCCGATAGGGCCGACAAACCCGAATGGGTCGAGAGGACCGCGAGACCAGAATAGTCCGACAAACCCTAACGGCCCGATAGCGCCGAAAGACACGAATGGGCCAAGAGGCTCGAGAGATCCGAACAGTTTGACAGATCCCAGAGTTCCAAACAGCCCGAGAGAGCCGAGAGACCCCAACAGCTCGACAAATCCTAACGTCCCGAGGGTCCCAAACGGCCTGATAGGGCCGACAGACTCGAATGCGCCGAGAGGACCGCGAGACCAGAATAGTCCGACAGGTTTGAAAGTTTCAAACGGTCTAAGAGGGCCAAGAAACCCGAACAGCCCGACAAACCCTAACGGCCCGATAGGACTGACAGACCCAAATCGACCAGACGTGAGCCCAAGAATCCCGATAAATTTTTAAACTTAGTCCCGGTGTGACCGCGTAATAACCCGACTAAAAATCCGGACAGTGCAAGCCTTTGAAAGATGAAGAGATTTAACTTCAAAACCCCAAACCTCAAGCTAGCGGTACAGGAAAAGAGAAAGAATTTTAGAACTCAAGTAAATATAACAAGAAAGTAAATGTTAGGAACCCATCGCTGAAAAGTTGTATAAATCTATCTTTATGTTTGTTTTAATAGACGTCTATTAAAACGTCTTTTAAATTTAATAAAACGCTAATAATATGACCCACTGTCTGGAGGGAGGAGGAGGTGTAGGGGAGGCAAACATTCAAATCTGGGTTTCTTGGTTAGTTCAAAGCTAGTAGTACAGGTATATACAGTATGCCCAATTTATTTCACTACATGTAGGCAGGAAACACATGTGACAAACCGCCGAATCTGATATCTAATTCTTGTTTTTTCCATTTCTTTAAATAACTCAAAATCAAAGTTATATGAGACGAGATGTGATTACATATAATGTAAGGTTAGATAATTACTAAATACGAACAAACTCTTGTCAAACTCTGTTTTTAATCCTCAACTTGAATTATAAAAATAAGGTAATTTATGATTTATGGGTATTAAAATTTACAGTTGACAATTATTAATAGGCCTTCCATCAACTAGAATGGGGGTTGAAGATCGCCGTAAGCGGTGGCTCGGGATTTGGTAACTAAAGAAAGTTAGCGATTCTTAAATTTATTAATTTTCACCTCTTGACGGGTACATTTGCCGTTTTCATAATTTAAGAAAATTGAGAAGTATTAGTGTTTAATGGTCTGAGATCCATGTATTTCTTACAAATATTGTAAAATATCCCAAAAACTATAACAGATCTTTCTGTTTCAGTTATCGTATCAGGAATCTCGATCTATAATTCTTGCTCTAAATCTTTTATATGACTTATTTGTAGCCCCTTTAATTCTTTCTTGTGGCTTACGCCAGAAACAGCAATTAATTAATGCTACCTGGAAAATTTATACTAGTAAGGTTGTTTTCTGCTGCTCTTCTCTTTCTCTGTACTTTTTTACTTGATATAAGTTGTGCTTTTTAACAACTTCATTGTGCTTATGATGTATGATATCATATGCCAAATTTAAGTGTCAATTAAGTTTTCATTTCCAAGTATTTAGCTGCAACAGTGAAGAATATCGTCGGATTAGGAGAATTATAGCCAGCTCTGACAACGTTATAGTTGTAGCTGGTGATTACCATTTCTTTCCCCATTTTGATATATTTTCACGAAATTTTGCACCATTTGTTTGTTTTACCTCCATAATATTGTTCACAGATCAACTAATTAGGAGCTTTTTCGTTGGCATGACGTCGTCGCACTAACTGCTCCTCAACACAATAGTAGGAATTATTATAAATCTGCTAAACATCAGTTTCTGAATACCTTAGCATTGACCTCGGATGGTTTATTTTTCCACTAGCCTACTTTGAAAATTTGTCACGACGCTACAACAATCTTTGGCACGTCCAAATGTTTTTTGACAGAGACATGTTATACATATTGTAGACCCGGTATTCGGCGTCTAGGACGGTGGCATCATCCATTAGTGGTCAAAGTTGGCCTGACAACCAACAACCATTAACTTTTTGCGCTTCCATATAAACTGTTTGGGTTTTCCACCAGTTTCCTCTTGCCTCTTTTAATTGCCACAAGCAAATGTATACTAGTAAACTAAAAAAAGTCGCGTCTACAACGTATAAAAAGTTTCTGATTTTTGACTAAATTTAGCGCCATCTGCTGGTGGATGACTTTCTTTAATAATATAGATGCGATCGCGCAGGCGCTGCCGAAGGTACAGAAATACTTGATATTGAAACATTTTAAACTCATGATTCTTCCGAAAAATTCCTAAAAGCGAGCAGAACAAATCGGAATAACTTGGGCAACACTGATCGAGATTGTGTTTGTTCAAAAACACGGACGTATTACATTTCTTTGTGCCTTTACCGCTAGTATGTTTCTGTACCGATATCTTAAAGTGAAATTGATTTAATTTAAAATAAAATCATTATATTGGAATAAACGAACAGCGACTACGATTACTACTTGTAAAAAGTATTCATAAACAATGATTACCAATTGTATTCCAATTCTAGTAATTATAAGACTAAACTAGGCCCTCCCGCTTCGAACCTTTGGCGTCGCGCCTGCGGAGCTCCGACTTTCTTAACTTTCTTAGAATAAAATCGAGTATGGTTTGCAAAATGTCATGATTGGTGCTCCAACATGAAAACATTAGTGGCTGAAGGTCTAACTGCTCAGTTTTGGTTGCAGGACATCTGTCAAGGAAACGAAATACCATCGGTGTCTCACGGATCGTTTAAGTCACTTTCTCACCACATTTAAACGTCAAAGTTTCATCTCGATAGAACCACCCGTTCCTCAGATACAGAATATCTGACAGAAAACCAAAGGACTGTAGGTCTGTCCTGCATCTTCTGAAAACCAACTCCCCTACCACACTTAACAATCGAAGTCCTATCTCGATAGGACCTGGCTTCCTGAAACACAGGATAACAGAAAAACAAAAAACCGTCGGTCTGTCTTACATCTTCTGAAAGCCACCCGCACCACACCTAACAATCAAGATCCCATCTCGATAAGACTAGCCGTTTCCTCAATATAGAATATCTGTCCAAAAAGACGTTCGGTGGTGCCCGGATCGTCTGAAAGCCATTCCGTCACCATATCTAACAATCACAGTTCTATTTCGATAAGACCAACCGTTTTTGAGGTATGGAGCATCCGCCAAATCAAAAAACAAAAGACGATCGAAAGCCTCTGGGTAGTTTGAACAGGCCTTCCATCATGCGCCATTAGAAAACGAAAAAATCTTAAGTTGATACGGCGACCCATTCGAAAGATATGCGCTCTCTTTCTCTCCTTGAAAAAAAAAGAAAGAAATAAAACGCAATCACCACGAAGCTTTCCATCTAAAAACCGAAAAGCGGCCCGACGCATCACTCGCCACAATCGCGCACATCGAATTCAAATGAAACACTATAAATGTTCGCCCATTTCCGTGTAGCTTTATAAGGCCCGTTGGTAAGACGGAGGGGAGCACTGTCGGCTTTTCGAAATTTCCGAGAGAGAGAGAGAGAGAGAGGTCCTCTATATTTTAATATTATATAACGAGTGTCTAAAAATTCCGCCGGAAGACTTAGAGCCATCCAAGTCCCCAGAAGACGCCGCTAACATCAAGACATTCACCAGGAGACAGGCAGAGGAAGAACAAGAAGACTCGAAGAGAGCATGCTGTAGCACTTCGTGACAGCTACGCTACTCCAGCAGACGTGGCAACTGCTGTCCACGGAGAATCCAGCACATTAGCCGCGGAACGGGACCAAGCACCGCTTCAAACGCCGAGGACGGAATTTAGCGCACCCGCCACCCTTCAGGGGAGCCACGGCGTGGTCACTAATTCTTCATATTCTGCGGTACTGCAACACGACAGCGTGCGATGTCGTGTACTTTTTCTGTTTCCGGGCGGAGCTCAGACTTCGATTATGAATGCGACTACGGCTTTGTGATCGATCGATGAAGAGGCACTGCGAATCCCCCGAGGTCGAACCGCAGCCGGTTTCCACGGTTAATCGCTTCTCCGTTTCAGAAACCGAGATTGACGCCGTAACTCAAGGAAGTCCCGTCACATGCCTTCCAAGGGTGCCACCTATAGTGCATCATGCAAAGGACAAACGGGCGAGCATTGCGCGGAATCCGTTTGTTTAATCTGTGAGTGTTTTATTTTAGTGACAAGTTTCCTGACAAGTCGTTTCAGCAGATTCGGCTCCTGGGCAACGTGTTTATAGAGCAGCTACCTGTGAGCTCTCGTGTGACCGCTCCAAAGACGAGGAGGGGGAGTAAACTCGTTAACGAAATCTGGCGGTCGAGGTATTTAGACCCTACGGAAGGGAGAAACAACGCCACAGAGTTCTATATGATTTGGAGTGTAATTAATAATTAAATGTAAGCCACCTGCCGTTACGGTTGCGTCAGGTTCTGCTCTCACATGATGGCTGTTTACAGTCGAGATTCTGTAGTGGCTGAAGCTGATAGTTAAGGTTTTTCCTTCACGGCGATCAGAGAAAAATTGTATTTTAGAAACCGCAACAGAATACGAGAAGAAAATTGATTGGAATGCATTATCTCAGAGGGCCAAAATCTAAGCTTCTTGGCTTATTTAAAGCTAATTAATGCATACTCATATCAAATTGATGAAATTAATTGTTTGATTTGGGATTTAAACGTATGCTCGAATGTTTGTTTACAGACGTAATGTTTTCCCAATCTGGTTACTAATGACACTTATTTAAAGTACATAATGATAACAATTTTTTATCAAAGGTTTATCTTCTTGGTAACAAGGATTTTCAAATTTCATTGTTGATTTGATTTTTCACTTCTAATTCTTTTTTTAAAATGTCAGCATCCAGTTATGTCTCTTCTTTAGAAAATTGATACCAGAACAATAAAATGAAGCAAAAACCGCCTTAAGAATTGTTCTGTGTCTTTTTGACAACAATAAAAACCCACCCACAATCAAGAATTTTGAAATAAATAACCCAATAAAAGTTTTATTTGCAATTTCCGTGCTTAAAATTGTCATAGGTAGAACTTCGATACCACATGAAGGTGGTATTTAGGAAATTGCGGTTAACACAGCAATATATGGCCTTCACCGAATTTCTAGACGTAAACTTGACTTTGTCGAGTCTTAATGTTTCTACTCGCTTGAATTCTCAGTCATTCATACCGGTTTTAAATTCATTACAGGTCACTTTCTTATTGAAAATTTGCTAATTGGGACTTATGTCGTAGACACTGATTTTAGCCTTTTTTCCCACCATAAGAAATAAGAAAAATGTAAAATTTTATACAATTATTAAACAAGTATTTACATCCTGAGAATCTCGCACCGTCATAGTAGGTACGTATAGGAGGGAGGGATCCATTAAATACAGGAAATGTCAACTAATTTAAATTTGTGTGTCAGTGCACTCGTATTATCCATGTTATTAAAGCTAACCTCAAATATTAAAGCATGAAAGAATTAAAAAAAAATAAAATCATTCCATACCCTTCATCATTATAAGAATGAGCTGGTGAACTTGCGGCCACTATTAGTGTTAGTACAACTATGCAGAAGACGTTCATAATTCTCGACATGGAAAACGCACGTTTGCTGTAAAACAGAAACTACTGTTAATAATAATAATAATACCATTTAGTCGTGAACGAAGGACGTGAGATCGTGAGAAATGCATATTTATTAGAACTAAATGAAGATAAAAAAGTGAAGCTAACTAATTATTATATTTGGTTTATTTATAATAATATTATTTACGTAGCGATATTATTTAAATAATTATTCAATACATTTGCTTTTTTGTTTTGCGACTTTTATAATGTTAAGGTCAATCTGAATTTAGCTGTTTTGAAGTAAACTAACAATAAGGAATTTTTGTTAATTTCACTTTTTTATCTTTCTTTGTAAATTACCAGGAAGCAATTTATTAATATACTAGTTCTAGTCGTCAATTTATCAACAGAGGAAAACAGCAATTAAAAGATTTTGAATACATGTGTATTTATTACACCTACCTTAAAGGCACTATGCACCTGTTTGTATCGTAAAATTGCTTTATTTAGATTGTTACTTATCAAATTTGTGACGAAAAAACATTTATCAGTTACTGATAAGAAGAGGGAGAGAGTTATTGAAAACTTGTTATTTAATAAAAGTAAAAAAACAAAAATAACAAACAACAATTCAGTAAGTACAGGTAGCATACACTTTTATTACAAGAACAAAGGTTGATTATGTAAAATAGAGTAAAAACGATAACCTTGTAGCAAATGCAAAAACTAACCTGACTATCAGCTAAATTAAATTGAAAAACGTTTATGAACGGGTCGTTAACATAAAACGGGTCAAAATCTTATACATGATTTAAATTTCATGGCAAAAAACAAACCTGTTTAAATTAAGATGTATGTAAATAAGTTGAAACGATAACTTTACATTAAACAGAATATGAAATAAGAAGAGGAATATTATTTCTTTGGATTTTAAATTTTGTAACAACTCCAAATAATTCTAGAGTTCATTTATATTGACTGTCATGCCGTGTAATTAACACAAATGATAAGAAAATGGATTGTTTGGTACTTGACAGTTTTACATTTTATACTCTGCTTAAATTCTTTACACCTAAACCAAAAATCTAGACATCCACGTTAAGTTGTGTAACCGGTACTTCTCATTCCTTAGTTTTTACGTTGTTAAGTTGTACATATTATCTAACAGTTGTATTGTTTTTTTTATTTTTATTTTCAGGTTGACATTTGCCAGTAACAAAAGTCATTGGCATTGAGAATAAAACATTTTGAAGTTAATTGTTTCAAAACAAAAAATCAGTGGTGTAAACATACAAAAAAAACAAAAAGCCCTCTTGATTAGTTTTAAAGCATTCGAATTTGTTTTACATCGTGATTGTGATTTCCTATTGATCCATTATTTTTATTTAACAAATTGCGCGCACAAATTACAACACTGCACGAAGAAAATGTTAAACTATTACCTGTTTTAAATTATAACACAGTAGGGTAGGTCATAATTTATTTTTGTTAAGTTGACAACTTGTTTAATACAAAAAAATACCTCAGGCAAGCCAAGGAATTGTTAGTAAAGTATGTCTTAGTGCATATGTTGCATTTGGAACTCTTACCATAACCTCACAGTTTCAATGTATGACATGTCCTAAAAGCTTATTTATGAATTTAAATACTCATTTCATTTCACTCTTTTAATTTAATTTACAATAAATGTTGAATCTGCCTTCCCTCCTGCTCAATAAATTTAAAAATTCTTTGCCGTAGACCATTTGTTACATTTTGTAAAAGTTGGGATTATTATTAATGACCGGATTTATATGCACTAAAAATAGTTAAATATGCAGACAAAGAATGTTTTAAAAAATCTAAGATATCCATTTAAATATGTACAAAAACTTTTAAATATTCTCGATAAAGTATGTGAACTTAAGCTTATTAATTTTCTATTTTTGAAAATTATGCATAATATAAATGTTTGTACATAATCTTTATATTTTTTATACTTGATATTGATAAAATAACAATTAACTTAATTGATATAATTAATTACATCTTATTAAAGTTACATATTAAGTATTTTTCTACGTTTTCGGCAGTGAAATTGCATCTTCTATTGAATACTTCACAGGATGTGACAGGAGGAAGATAAAAATTTAATTAGACCTTCGTTTAAGAAACTCCGCCACATTTCTACGAGCAAGTCTACGAAAACCCTGAAGAGCCAATGCAAAATTCTTTGTAACTCGAAATTTCCAGATGCCAAGTAGAAATTTCTAGATGACTAATGGAAATTTCCAAATGGCAACTGCAATTTCCCAAATAATAACTACAAATTTCTACTTGTCACGTGAAAATCTCGGTTGTTTTCTGAAATTTTCTAGTTACCTTTTGGAAACCTTCTACTATAAAATATTGAAAATCTCCAATTGTCATTTCCGCTTATCCACGAAATCCCCGAAGGGCCAATGTAAAATTTTTTTAACTAAGAATTTCAAACTGATAACTGGACATTTCCAGATGACAGGTGAAAATTTCCAAATGACAACTGGAAATCTCCAGATGATAGGTGGAAATATTTAATATTTTCGAATAGGAAATTTCAAAATGGTAATGAGAAATTTTTAGAAAACAACTAGAAGTTCTCAGATAACAACTGAAATTTTCATACGGCAAGTGGAAATCTCCAGTCATTATTTGGAAAATTAGAGTTGCAATTTGAAAACTTTCAGTTAAAAAAGTTTTACATTGCCTCTTTGGGGCTTTCGTAGAGATGTGAAAATGACAGTTGGATATTTTCACTATTCACTAGTAGAAAGTTATCAAATAATAACTGAAAGGTTCCAGAAAACAACTAGAAGTTTTCAGATAACAACTGAAAATTACCTACAAAAGCCCCGAAGGGCACTGTAAATTGTCTATTACCTGGAAGTCTTCAGATGGCAACTGAAGATCTATAGTCATCATTTAAAAGTCTGCAGTTGCAATTTGAAAATTCCCAGTTGAAAAAGTTTTTAATTGGTCCTTCGGGGCTTTCGTAGATAGGCGGAAATGTCAGTTGGAGATTTGCAATATTTTCTAGTAGGAAGTTTCCAACTGATAACTGGAAGGTTCTAGAAAACAACTAGAAGTTTTTAGATAACAACTGGAAACTACCTACAAAAACCCCGAAGGACACTGTAAATTTTCCATTACCTGAAAGTTTCCAAATGACAACTGAAAATCTCGAACTGATAACTGAGATTTTCCAGATGATAACTAGGAATCTCCAGACAATAAGTGGAAATAACAACTGGAAATTTTTAATACTTTCTAATAGGAAGTTTCCAAAATGGTAATTAACAAATTCCAGATAACCGCCTCAAGCTATCAGATAAAGACAGGAAAGATCCAGATAACAACTGGAATTTCAATATGACAAGTGGGGATTTCCAGTTATCATTTGGAAATTTGCCCTTGCTACAAAAGCCATGAAGGACCAACCAAAAAATTTTTTTAATTGGAAATTTCCAGGTGACAACCGAATATTTAAAAAATGAAAACTGGAAATTTCTATATTTTCTTTTTCCTGACATTTTCAAATGGCAATTGCAATTCAGTTTACATTTTTCATTGGCCCTTTAGGGCTTTCGTAAATTTCATAAATCTAGTTGTCATCTGAAAATTCTCAGTTATCAAGTGGAAATTTCCATTTGTCATCCAAAAATCTCCAGTGAAAAGGAACTTCTCATTGGCCCTTCGGGGCTTTCGTAAATTTTATAAATTCAGTTGTCATCTGGAAATTTTAATTTATCATTTGGAAATTTCCAGTTCCCATTTAGAAATTCTTAGTTGTTAACGGAAGACTTTCAGTTGTTATCTAGAAACTTCCAGTTCCAAGCCAGGAGAAAGTAGAAATAGAAATTTTCAGTTTTCATTTCAAGATTTCGAGTTGTCATTTGGAGATATTCATTTGTCATCTGGAAATCTTCAGTTGAAAGAAAATCTACATTGGCCCTTCGAGGTTTTTGTGGGTAATTCGCAGTTGTTATTTGAAAATTCCGTCATCAAATGGAAATCTCCACTTCCCATCTGGATATTTCCAGTAAAAAATTCTACATTAGCCCTTCGGGGTTTTCGTAAACAAGTGGAAATTTCCAATAATCACTAGTAGGAAATTTTCAAATGATACCTAAGAGCTTCCAGACAACAACTAGAAGTTTTCAAATAACAACTGGAAGTTACCTACGAAAGCCCCGAAGGACCAATATAAATTTTCTTTTAACCGGGATTGTCCAGATGATAACTGAAAATCTTCAAAAAAGAACTGGAAATCTCCAGATGATAGGTGAAAATAACAACTAGAAATTTCCAATATTTTCTAATAGGAAGTTTTCAAATGACCACTGGAAATTTCCAAATAACTAGAAGTTGTCAAATAAGAACGGGACATCTCCAAATAACAACTGGAATTTGATATGTCAAGTGGAGTTTCCATGTTATCATTTAAAAATTTGCAGCTGCAATTTGCAAATTTCTACGAAATCCATGAAGAACTAATCAAGATTTTTCTTTTACTGAATATTTCCAAATAAAAACTCGAAATTCCTAATTTTCTTTTTCCTGAAATTTTCAAATGGCGATTGCAATTTTCCAGTTGACATCTGGAAATTACCAGTGAAAAGCTTTTCATCAGCCCTTCAGGGCTTTAATAAATTTCGTAAATCTAGTTGCCATCTGGATATTTCAACTTGTTATCTGCAGATTTCTAGTTATCATCTGAAAGTTTTTAGTTGTTATTTGGAAATCTCCAATTCCAAGCCAAGAGAAAGAAAAATAGATATTTTTAGTTTTCATTTTGAAATTTCGAGTTGTCATCTGGAAATGCCTAATTAAAAGAAAATCTACATTGGACCTTTCGGGTTTTCGTAGGTAATTTCCAGTTATCATTTGGAAATTGCCAGTTATCAATTGGAACTTTTTTCACTTTCCATCTGGAAATTTCCAGTTGCCATTTGGAAACTTCTTATAAGAAAATATTAGAAATTCTCAGTTGTTATTTTCACCTATCAATTCGAAAATTTACATTGGCCCTTCGGGGTTTTCGTAGGTAATTTCCAGTTGTTATTTGGGAATTTCCAGTTTTCAATTAAAAATTTCCACTTCTAATCTGGAAATTCCCAGTTAGAAAAATTTTACATTGGCCCTTTGGGGCTTTCGTAGCAATTCCCAAATGGTAACGGCACTTTCAAAATGATAACTAGAAATTTTTACTTGTGACTTGGAAATATCAGTTGTTTTCTGGAATTTTCTAGTTACCATTTGGAAACCTTCTACTGGAAGATATTAAAAATTTCCAGTTTTCATTTCCACCCATCCACGAAAGCCCCGAAGGACCAGTGTTAAAATTCTTTTTTAACTAGAAATCTCCAACTAAACATTTCCAGGTAGCAATTGATAATCTCTAAGTGACAACTGAAAGTCTCTAGATGATAAGTGGAAATAACAGCTGGAGATTTCCAATACTTTCTAAAAGGAAGTTTCCAAATAATAACTGGAAGTTTCCAGAAAGAGACAAGAAGATAGCAACTGAAAATTACCAGATAAGAACTGAAATTTCCATATGACAAGTGGAAATCTCCAGTCATTATTTGGAAATTTGCAGTTGCAATTTGGAAATATCATAATTTCTAACGTAGAAATGTCAACGATCGTATACGACCGTTATCAAGAAATTCTTAAAATAAACATTTTTTAATACAATAAGGAAAAATCGTCACCCAAAAGATGGCGCTAAATTTTGTCAATTAGCAAAGCCAGTTGATTGTAAGACAAAGTACCGACACCAAATAAAAATGATCGCTTAATTGTGGTATGTCATATTTGACAAGTTTAAACGTTTAAGTTTATTATAAGGTTATTAAAATTTAAATTTTAGATAAAGTAATTTTAAAAATGCCTTGCTGTTGCATATTGAACTTTCTTGGGGACTTAACTCTTTATTTCTGACCTGATCGTACAAATTACATGACAGAGTTATTTGGGTTAACCCAGCTGATTTGAAAACGGTTACGCAACCACTACAAAATCTTTTCTAGAGTAGTTTATAAAAAATAATTGTGAAAATGATGAAATTGACATCTAGGAAATAGAAAATACGCTTATACAAACTTTGCAAGAAATCATAAATAATACGCAACAAGGCATTAATAATTACTTTTATCTAAAATTTGAATTTTAATAAACTCAAACTTATAAAGTAATGGTTAAACTCGTTAATTTTAACGTGGAATAACAGCGACTCTAGCGGGGGAAAAATTCTTAATGAGCCCAATTTTCGATCGTCTTTTGTTTGGTGTCGGTACTTTGTCTCACAATCAACTGGCTTTGTTAGTTAGTAGAGTTCCTATATAATATTATTATGTAGGAACTCTATCAAAAAGTAGGGTATCTTTATTAAATCAAGGTAAAGTGTAAAGTCGGTAATTTGTGGTAAAGTCTATGAAAGTGTGCTCATTTGTAGTAAGGTTGATTTTTTTGTCATTAACAGACCAAATTGCAGTTTAGGTGCGTTTGTTTACATTCATTGTGTATTGTTTTCGTGTACTTTATTCAATTTGTCACGGATAAAAACACCAGGTAGCTAAAGTGTTTAGTTTCATACGTTAAAGAAATAGGTAAGATGTTAATAACATTTGTTAAAAGTGATTTATTTGATTTGCAGTGTAGTGTGTAGTTCGGTGCAGCATTTGGATGTAAAAATCAACGAGAACAAGTCTATGTAATGAAGTATTCTTCTAAAGACCCAGCTTGTAGAAAGCAATGGGTAGTAAAGATTGAAGTTGAAAAAGAAATTTAGGTAAGTACAATCTGTTTTATGACCGTCGATTTACTTTCAGATTCATCTTGAACCACACACATGAGAAAATATTCGGGTTGATGACAAAAAGAAGTTTAAATATGTTATTTAGCTTTCTCCACGAACATTGCCTGCAGTTGCAACTCAACCATTCACATCTGTGCGCCAATATCAATCATGTTCCAGTTCTGACGAACAACCAGAGGATGATACTATAAAAGAAAATTTTAGTGAAAGTAATGATTTTATAGAAGTGAATGAAATTTAAACATAATTTAAAAATTGCCTGTGTATTACAACACCTTAGAGATGTTTAAAAAAGTTCATATGATGAAAACGATGCCGATGGGATGTTCTTGTCTAATTCTCTAGAAACATTGCCACCAAACTAAAACCACCGACAATAGAATTAAATTACAGGCAGGTAAAAATTCTGATGAAACTGATAATGAAGCAGTAGGAAACATCAATCGTCTTTCTTGTTGACTGCTGCTAGCAGATTCTGATATACCTATTTGCTGCAGTAGGAACAGATAAAGCATTTAGAAAAAACTTCATCAGGAGAAATGGAAAAGATAATAATTGTGAAGGTCAACAACTTGAACTGTGAAAATAAGGAAGCCACGATAACATACAATTTACGAGGAAGAAACAATAGAACTATCGTTGTAGAAGTAAGTATCAATGAAGAAGTTAGTGATGATTATTTGAAGAATGATCCTTCTCTTTGGAAATTTGGAACTCTGGAACCTTGACCTTCGCCTAACAATTCAAGCAGTAAAAGAAGAAAAGCGGATCGAGAACTGATGAAGTGGATACAACAAAGCAATCCGCAATTTTATATTTCTAAATGGGAAAATGTGTTGTCGTCAACATCTTTAAATTTTGATGCTAAAGCTTCCTGGAGATTTCTTCTTCACAAGTGCTTGTAAACTGTTACATTTACCAGGCATAGCTTCAGCTTCATCGGTGCAAACTCCAAGCACAATCTTTCCACTGCAAGTTTGCGCTGACAATAGTATCATTTGTAATTCTGAACAACTCCATACCAGTTGTTCTTATTTCTATAGGTTTGCAAAATAGCAAGCGTTCAACTATTGTAGCGTCCTGACAGAATCTGATACAGCAAATCAAATGGAAATCGTTAGTGCTGTCTGTTGCTTTATCAAGTTATATGGCAAATAATTTTCCAATTATTTCAAATTCAAGCTGTTGCTGAATATCCACAGATATATCGTTAATTCTTCGGCAAATTGTATCGCCTGGCAGAGGAATCTTCTTAAGTTGTTTAGCAAAGCTTTCACCAAACATTGTTTCTGCAACGTCTATAGCAGCTGATAGAATAAGTAGCTCTGCAATCATATGCGGCTTTTTCCATTTGGCTACTTTATAAGCCACTTTGTACGATGCCAATAAAGATCTTTTATTTACTTTGTGGAAATTTGACTTTTGTTTCTCAAAATGTGTGAGTTTTTCTTCAAAAGATTTACGGGGCTTACCGATATATTCTTTGTGAAGGGTTTTTTTTATGCCTCTTCAATTTATTCAGTTTCAGTTGGCATTTCTTTACACTACTGATAGTAGAGAAAACACGGTCAATGCACTGAGCGGAGCTTGACGTCAGCAAAGCCACAACAAACGCAATGCATTGACGGTATGTTCACTACCACACAACATTCAAAACAGTGCATTGCAGATTCTAAAATCTAGAAGTTCAATTTTAAGGTTACTTGGAAATTATGTGACAACTCTAACGCAAATAACTGTGCAAAAGTGAAAATAAGCAAGAAATTTTGGAGATTTTGGTACTATTGCAGTGAATTGTATTATAAATAATGTTTTTTACTATAGCTTGAACAAATTGCAGTCGCATTACATTTTCGTGAACTATTAGTGGAAAACGTATAGTTTTCTAGCATTTACAATTTTAAGACCTTGCGTGAGAGAGGTTTAGAAGATGTCATTGCAATAATTCCTTGCGTGCAAGTGTCTTCAATGTTTGCGAGGAATGGTTTCGTTAATTTGTCTTACTGTCCTTCTAAGGTGGTTCCAAGGTAGATTCTTTATAACGAAACATGAATTGCAGTTTGAAGGTAAGATATTTCAGAAATCTTATGACTACTACAGCTATCTGATTTATTAAGAAGGTAAATAAATCAAATAAGCAACAAAAACTTAAACATCAAAAAGAACAAAACAAAAAGTATGTAAAAAGAAATGTTTTATAATAAAAAAACAGAGAAATACATGAAGAATTGCATTACTAACAAATAAAACGAACTCTTCTACTCAAAGAAAACAAATCGAAAGAAATTACAATGTCAAATTATAACGATTAGCGAAATAATCAAATGTGATTTGAATTTGGCGCGTTACTAGCGGGATAAGGGGCGCATTTGGCGGTTAACATAAAAACAAACAAATGCCCAGGTCGTGTAAACATTACAACTGATCCATTCGAGAAGGCTGTAAGCGTGACTATAAGTGAAAAAAAACTAATCTTAATCGCTTTCGATAAGGTACCTCTAACACCTGTCGTCATCTGTTCTTGTATCATAAACTGTAATCCAGATTCAAGTGACAAGAATAAAATTGAAGATTTCTGAATACGATCTCGCCACCGGTGGTCGTTTTTTGTTTTTTCCTCAAGTTTCTTTTTTATTCCGCAAACGGAATGTTGCATCCAGTGTTGTCAATCTCTCACGGTTCAATTTCTCTCAGAAAGTACAAAATATCCATTAAAGTACCAAACATAACATCGCAACAAATAACATGCTATTTAAACAACATTATACAGGGTATATCAGAATTTGCGAATATTAGAACACTTCGTGTTTATGTCAAAATTTCTATTAAAAGTTCTATAAATAAGAACTTACCTTAAATTACCTTAAATGTTTATTGAGTGTACAAGTCTGATTTATTCATCAGATCTTCATAGACAATATTGGTTTTATGCTTTTGAGAATTTGCGTGCCTGTGCAACTCAGAAGCTTTGCATCTCAGTCTTACATTGGACACTTTACAGCAGGCATGATATTAATTGTCTGTTTTTTCAATCCATTTCTTATATTGTCCTGATTCAAGCTATAAGGTAGAAAATGTTTCATCTCTTGCAAGTAAGTCATGACGCAAGTGAAATTCTTTCTTGGGAGTTACGCAGCACTCTTTAGAGCACGGACCTAAATTTCCCGGACCGGATCGATTGGGCACAAACTTGACGAGGCCTGAAACATGTCCGGTAATTTCTTGATCGGTCCGACAGACTCAAACAGCACGAAAAGCCTGAACGGTCTGAAACGTCCGAAAGGCCCTACAGAGAGGTCCGAAGTACCGAAAAGTTGAAAAGGTCCGACAGGTCCAAACGCCGCAATAGGCCGAAGGCCCGGACGGTCGAACATGCCAGAGGTCCGAGCCAAAAAAAACCAAAAACCTCAACAGATTCGTATGACCCGACAGGCTCGAGAGATCCAAACAGCCCGATAGACCCGAAGGGCCGAGAAGTCCAAAAAGCCCGACAGGACTGAACGCTGTAATAGACCGGAGGCCCAAACGGTCCAATATGCCGGAGGTCCGAACGGACCGACAAACCAGAGAAACCCGAAGAGCCAAGAAATCCAAAAACTTCAACAGATCCGTATCACCCGACAGGCCCGAAAGATCCAAACGGCCCGATAGACTCGAAAAGCCGAGAAGTCCAAAATGCTCGACAGGCCTGAACGCTTCAACAGACCGGAGGCCCGAACTGTCCAATATGTCAAACCAGAGAAACCCGAAGGGCCGAGGAATCCATAAACTTCAACAGACTCGTATGACCCAACAGGCCCGAAAAATCCAAACGGTTCGATAGACCCGAAAGGCCGAGAATTTCAAAATGCTAGACAGGTAGAAAACTAGACTAAAAAATCTAGACCCGTGCAGGTCTCTAGCGCTCCTATCGCGCCTGTTCATTGCTACTACTAGTAGAATTCATTATTGAGACAAATGTTGGTAAAAGCATTATTAATAACAATAATCTTACTAATGTCAATACCAACCAAGCACTAAAACACTGAAAACTAAGATTAAACCTGTACCGAAGCACTTAAGCACACGCATTTTGTTTGCGCAAAAAACCAAATGTTAAAGTTAATTGAAGTTATACAGTTCGCCATGTTTTCAGGTACATTGTACTATCTGCGTAATAAAAATAAAACGGAAAATAAAAGTGTTGGTTTTATTAAATAAAATTTAGTAAGAAACTGAAAGAATCTCTTATTTATTGCACGAAATTAAAAAATAGCCCCTACTACATACCGCGTAGGTAAAATATCTCTCAATTAAGGGATAAATCCCTTAGGTTGATAACACTGGTCGCATCAAGACCGAACTCTGCTTATAATAAGTGTTGTTTTTTCTTTGACCGGGCTTAATATATCAGAAACTGTTGATCTTACATAGATGGCTCTTTCTATATTATAAATGGTGTAGCCTGCCCTCAAACGCACGCTCCAAGCAACTTCACAAAACATCGGCTTACCCCCAAGGAAATGCAAACATCGGTGGTGGAATAGCACTTGTAACCGGACTATAGAACGAAAAATTCAAGCCTGGCAAAACTGAAATTCTCTCCCAGAAGTGGCAGCAGTTCACTACGGGATAGAAACTAACCTCAAAAATAATTAGATCTGAAAAACGCCACTAAGATTAGAAGAGGCTTGCCGAAATCGAACAAGATTTCAAGCAAAATAGTACCAGAAATTTCTACAGAACATTTCGAGAAGAGCTGTCAAACCATCAGGCCCCTAGTCTGGAAAGACTCTGGAAACCAATAATAAAGAAAACTGTAAGCTTTTAGCAAATTTACTTTAAGGACCTTTTAAACTGTGAATCAACTCAATTTTGAAAAAACCCCAACCAAACCCCCCTGATTAGAGGAAATCAAAGAAACAATAGGCGAACTTAAAAATAACAAAGCCCCAGGGGAAGATGGTATAATTGCCGAAAAGATACAAATAGATGGGGCAAATCTCGTCCAGAAAATTCAGGAAATCTTAATCGATATTTGGATCACTGGAAAAATCCTTAAAGACTGGAAGTGTGCTTTAATCCACTCACTGCACAAGAAAGGGAATAAAACGGATATTAAAAATTACAGAAGAATTTCTCTCCTATCAGCTCTCCAAGATCTTACTTAGGAGGATTGAAAAACAAACAGACCACCTCATTGGCGAATCCAGAAAAGATAGATTCTGTGCAGAACAAATACTGAATCTAAAAGCGACCCTCCAAATTCGCAAAGGCGGGCAAACGGTAGTCACCTTTGTGAACTTCAAAAAAGTGTATGATGTAGAGAGAAACACTTTTCAGGTATTAGAAGAATTGAAAGATAGCAAAACAAAAGAAGTAATCAAACAAAATCAAAAATTAAATTCCTGTGCGAAATATCTGAACCTTTTCATATAAAAACAGGAGTTTGACAAGGAGACGGACTCTCAACTATACTATTTAATCTTGTAATAGCAAAAGTAATTAGGACCTGGGAGAAAGAAGTAAAAGGAATAACCTTGGGCAAATCTCGCAGCAACGAAATTCACCTACATTGTTTAGCCTTCGCCGATGAGCTAGCAATTCTCTACAACAACAGAAAGGAAGCGACCTCGCTGTTGAGAAACTGCATGAAATTACAGCAAAAACCGGGCTACGAATGTCTTATGCAAAAACTCAATACATGGACGGGTCCCCTAGTCACCTTGATAGGCAACTTATGACAACGAAGTTTGGAAATATAGCTCAAGCACCTAAATTCAAATGTCTAGGAGAAACCATTTAGCCCTCAAGATTAAATCGCGAAGCAAACGTAGAGAGACTCTCTAAATTACGAAAGGCCTATAGAATCACGTGGAACAGATACAACAAAAAATCAATATCCCGTAACGCAAAACTAAGACATTATGATAGAGGGCAAAACACTTATTAAGAGCATAGAAAAACAAAAAAGAAAGTTCTTAGGAAAATTCTTGGACCCGTCTGCATAGGGGGAATCTGAATGAAACGGAAATCGCTGGAATTATATCGACGCTCTGAAAAAATAACAGACACTCTTAGGAAAAGGCGGTTAGAATTCTACGGGCATATTCTGCGAATGGACAACTGCAGGCTCATCAAACGAATTTTTTAAGCTTGCCCACTACATGAAAGTAAAAAAGCAAGTGGCTGATAGAAATTGATAAAGACCTTCAGGAAATCAGCATCAACGATGATACCGTATAGGACAGAAATAAATTCAGGAAACCGGTCGACAACCACCATTTTGCAGATGTTTAAATAATCAGGCCCGGACTCGCAGCGACAGGATGAAAAATATTGGGAGAGAAGGGAGGCAAAGGATTGAAAGGATTGAAGGCTAACCGAATTGAGTTTGGTTTTTGTGCATTTCAAACCTGATACTGACGCCCTACGTGATCCTACTCAAAAGTCAATATATGGGTATATCAATTATCCACAAAAAAGTTCCCATGATTGCATCTCATTCTGACCCCCAAACATCCAAAGCAAAAGATCTACGTCGACAAGGTTTTTCCAATTTAAATTAATTATTAGAAATTGTTTTGTCAGCTCTATTTTGGATTCTAAATTAGTTGAATCAGAAACTAACCCTGAAGATTATTATTAATGTCATTTGAGCAAAGTAAAATTATCACAAATACTAATAAACTTTTTGAAAAATAATTTAAAAGCAGACGAATTATTTTCATAAATCTTGTTTACTAATTAAATGGGCTTTTTGTTTCTATTGCGTACGTATATCTGTGTATCATCCATCTAGCCAAAAACATGCTTCCTACTTGAATCAAATTTAGATCGATCGTAGGAAGCTTTAAAATTAAGTATCATAATAGAAGTTTAGGATATTAAAAAATTATTAACGATTCTTGTTTAAAACTTTATATAAACAAAAGCAGACGTTCATTTGTTAACAACAGCACCGTTGGTAATATGATTATTACGTAAAATAGATTTCCGTGTCATCCACGGAAGAGTAGATAAATACGGAAACAAAAACAAGATAAGCGATAATAGTTTATCAGTCTATCACACAATGCGTTCTGTATAAAATATTAGGTAAACTTACCATCTATTTTTATGACGACAGGTTTTAAAATTAAGTATTTAATGAAACAAAACAACATCCATAGTAAGTTTAGTTGCTTTCCACGTGCAAGAATGCTATTTTCCTTAATCAGTTCTAACTCGTCAATAAACGACTCATAACGTGATTTTAATTGGTTTTTGTAAACTTTTTACATAATAAAATTACTTTGAGTTAATTAACTACTTTTAGCGAATAGTTACGCATTGATACTATTTTTGTAAAATCGAAACACGTCTGTTTATATTAAACCTACAGTCCTATTTCTAATCACGTATAGTTTATTCATAGGAAACCGCACTACGATGTTGAACTTGGAGTAAATTATTTTCAGCTAGACGCGGAAATGGTAATAATAATAATATTTCTCTCACACCGTTAGTGGACCACTCAACGGAAGAACTACTCGCGGGATACTCTTCTTGATTTGATTTTGAACGCGCTTTTATGCAGGGTGCCACTGTTGTATAAAATTAAAAAAGGATAGTTGTGTTTGCTGCCGGTGCCGGTGATGATAGTTTATTATAGTGTGTGTGGTATGCCTTGCTTATACTAGTGTGTTTATACGGATTTGGTATACATTGTTGGTGATCATAAATATGCACGCGACATACTTCCGGATCGTGCATCATGAATTATTATTACTACCATTATAAATTCATCTTTTAAGTTTTCTTCTTTTTAAACACAATGAGCTATGCTTATAAATTGGCCTTTTTAAAATATTTCTTTAATTTTATTATTGAAGAAGTTCAAGGTTGCAATAAAGAAATTTAACATTTAAAACTGGTTAATTGTCATGTTATAATTAAATTAAATAATGGAATTCCTTAATTTATTATTCTAGACGGAATGAGTCAGACGTTTTAAGAGAGAGCCGTGTTATTAAATTATTCTGCATAATACAGTTAATTTTGATTGTTAATTTTTAGAATGTTTCTTTGCAAAATAAAGAAAAATAATGAAATATTTTAGTGGTTTGTTAAGAAAATAATTAAATCCCCACATTTGTGGGAGTTAAGATTAGAAACGATGGGTTTTTCTTGCTTACACCTTTCTTTGTATTTCGTTTGTGTGTTTTAGATAATTTGGAAGATTATTTAATTCGTTCTGCTTAAAACATATTTCTATTCCTTGAACAACCACCACTGCTTATTTTCCAGAAAAATGCAACACAAATTAAATTGACCTTTTTAAAGCATCTGAAACCTATGAGCTTATTAACACTGTAGCTACATCAAAAGCTGTGATAGTTACAAAAAAATACTTCAAATAAAAAAGAAAGAGGACAAGATTTCTCAAAAAAAGTATTTTTTGAGATTTTTTAGTGTCTCTAGCCGCTTTCGAGCAAATTAAATTATAAGGTTAAGCAAAAGTCGCACGGCGAGCATTGATTTTCAAACTTTTCGCGAATACTACTGTACAGGAAATTTAATAACTTTCGAAACAATTATCGTATGAAAATATAAAGACATCTTAAAGATGAAGAGTTCAGCTATCGATATGCATTATTTGTTTTATGTTTGCTTGTGCTAGACATAACGTAAAATTGTATCAAGAATTTTGATTATTAATTTTTGAGGATGTCACTTGTAATAATTGTAAATTAAAGGAAGATATACGATAACATCACTGCCCTGGGCCAAACTTCTGCATGATTGTTAACCAACTATTTCTATATATGTTGTACGCCTTTAGATGGACTACACACCCTGCAAAGATCTTTGGTGGATACCCATGCAAAGTATCGGTTTTTGAAGATAGTAATTATGGAATTATAATTGGCTAGAATCAATTTGTACGTCACAAAGTCGTGATACTCTGGAGACCCTGCATAGGCGAAACTAATAAATATTATTGAATCATGATTGCCTAGAATCAACTGTATCTCTTCCTCAGCTAGATTTCGTGATACTAAGGAAAGCAAGAAGAGACCTGCATAAACTTTAGAATGCAGGAAACCTAAGGCGGTCCTGTCTTTGATGTGAGATCAGACTGTGATACCTCAGTAACAAACCTGAATAAAAAAATTCCAAATGACTATTAAGAGGGAAATCTGGAAGTATCGAACAATTTGCCATCTGATAGACTGATCTGGTTTAGAGACGGGTTCAGGAATACATGGTATGAAACCAAAGGTGGAGCTGTGGTTTTCCCTTGGTAAGTATGCCAAGGTCTTCCAGACTACGCTACCTCAGTAACAAACCTGAGAGAGAAATCTAGAAGCATATAGGGAAGAGTGGGGCAAAACCGGGTACTAAGAGCAGATTTCAGATTTTGAAGCTCTGAACATACTTTTACCTATTTCTCACCAACCGTAATCTTAACAGATATTTAGTCTATGAGGATATTACAGACAAAGAAGAAAAAAGTTACTTGTTACATCATGAAAAGCTTTTTTCCAAGTTAACCTAAAATTTTCTTTCTTCAAAAACACTGGAAATAATTTTATTAAAAAGTTTAAATATAAAATAAATTCATCTTAGCTCTCTAGGAATAAAAGAAGTAATAGAAAAATAGTTTTCAATTCACAGAAACTGATCTGAAGAGAATGGTCACGCTGTAGCGGCGACGTGGTTGCAAAACTCGCATCAGGGCTGCTTTCGTTTTCTGATGATGATGAGGTTTCGACTTGTTTTTTTTTCGGTTTTTTGTGCATAAAAAGAGCAGGCCTTCTCGGCTTTTTTTCGCAGCTTTTTTAAGTTTAAGTTGGTTTTTGTACGGGAATGAAATCAACACCGCAGTCTTGCCTCTTTTTCGATCAGGGTTGTTCGTGCTCCCCCTTCTTGACGTCGAGGAGGTTGGAGCATGATCGGAGATATTTGGAAAGTAAATGTAAAAGCTGCTGAAGAGCCACTAGAGGCTAACTGAGAAGTGTTAGAAGTAAACAAAGTTGAAGGTTGCAATATCAACATTTGGAAAGAGCTGTTGCTTGGCGACGAAGCGTCGACTACAAGAGGAGTTTCTCCCTGCCGATTCCGTGGGAGGTAGGGAGCAACAATCGCCTGCGGCTGACCAGTGATCTCAGAAGGCTTGACAAAATGCTCAATAGTAGCACTCCTGTCAAAAAGGATGATGCCAGTTTGTTTGAGTCCATTCACCGCAATTTGATTTACTATCGCTCTACAAAGAAGTTGGCAATTTGGTACATTGTCACAGGCTTCCCCGGGTGTGCAATCAACCATTGCCTCGCATTCTGCTCATAATACGTGTTTCTCTCGCTCTGTTGATCAATCCGATTCTTTTAGTATGCGAAGCATGACCATTAAGTATAAGGAGTACAGACTTGTCATCTCTTGGATTAGAGAATTCGATAAATTTTCCGAATCACAAAAAGAAACTTTTTTTGGTAATAGGCGAATGAAAAAGAGGGAGCGTTGTCCATTACCAAAGGGTTTTTTTTCTGGGGAAAATAAACACAGGCGACATGAAATTCCCTGCCGCGTTCGTTCAGATCTCAGCTGTAAACAGCGTCATCCTTTCTGCAGAACACAAGAACCCTACCTGCTTCTTTCCTTGGAGCATCAAAACTTTTGAGGATTTGTTTAGGGACTGTTACCACTCCAGTCTCGTCTACATTGTAACAATCACATGAAGCAAAGTTATACTTGGTCATGCACGTCTCAAGCAAATCATAGAGCTGATTCACAGATATTCGATTAAAACCGATGACATAGCCAGTGATGTTTGTTTTTAGGATTTCTCAGGGAGAGATCTTTGTGACGTTCTAGAAACCCATACAATCAGTCTTTTGCAGCTTTCTTGCTGGTTTTATCGAAAAGATGTGAAATATGATTTTTTAATCAATTCTCGTACGTTTTCTAAAGTTAGACCAAACAACATCTGTTCCATAATTAAAATAAACTCAACCAGTTCTTTTTTTTTTGCTCTTCCGTGTTACATCGCCCTAATTCTTTTTCAGATGCTTTTGTAGGAGTTAAATAATCTTTTCTAGCTTTTCTTACTCCGACTTCTAGGGTTGACTGGGAAACATCGAATTTCTTGGAGGTGTTGAGATACCCCATTCTCCCTTCAAATACCTCCTTCGCAGCTTCAACTAGCTCTGGTAGTTTTCATCTGTAAAAAAATTAGTTTTTTTTCTGAAACATTTTCCAAAAAAACCTTTTTTAGGATATTTTTGTTTTAAGATTTTGATTTGTTGATAAAGTGTAGAAATAACAACCATAATTACTATGTTACATAAGATAACAACAACAAAAATGCGAAAACACTAAAAATACTCCAGTGATATGCAATAATATTACAACAAAAGACACTAGGGACACCTGCTTGAGTTTTCGGTTTTACCCTATTCCTTGGTACCCAGTTTGACCCCAACAGGTAGCTGAACAAACATATGACCGCCTGCTTCAGCAGCTTCACTGAGGAAGCCGCCATTGTGGCGTAAATATAATTCAATATATGAGGGAAAACAACTAAAAACTCACCAAAATCTGCCCTCGTCGTGAATATTCGAGATGCTCTTGAGAACAAAATACAGAAAATTGTAACGTAGCAAAATAAAATTAGACATCACAGCGTAGTGTAATAATAACAAAACGACTCGAGCGTACCTCCGATCTTTCAAACAGGGGGGGGGGGGGCTTGAGGACGAAGTTCTCATGGTGGTGCAAAGATAGCAACCAACTGGCAATATAGAGCGGCACGCGGTTTGACCGACCTACACGGTTTTGCTCCACTCTCACCTACTGAACAAATGCCATCCTATAGACTGATCCGCTTTAGAGACGGAGGGCACGGAATTCAATATGAAAACAAATGGATCTACATATACCAAGCCACTCGAGCGGCGTTGAAGGCTTTTTAGAAAGCAAAAGTGACGTCGACAATTGTAATACAAAAATGGCAGACTAAAGTATAATCAAACTGATTTGAATCGGAGATGTCGATATTGTAACATTTATTCTTTGGACTGCAGCCACATTTAGGAATACCCAAGTCTTTTTTTAGAAAAGCTGCAAACACATGGATCAAAGAACAACAAAGCCAAGTCTAGATTAAGTATCTCAGAAACAGGCACGGGAAGCTATTCATAGATGGATCATTTACGAAAACAGCTGACGAATTTAATGTAATGAGTAGAATTTATTTTTCTGCAAGAAATCATTTTCAGAATATAAAGCTGTTTTAGAATATACCATCTCATGCTATTCTGGTTAGAAATTCAGACTATTTGGGTTTGCTACAATGAAATCGAAAAATCTTCTATTTGACTAAAAGCCTGTGTCGTCTAATTGAAGGCATAAGGTTAGTAGAGTAGAGCTAAAACTAACTGGAGAAGTACAATAAGCCTTTATGGCTGCAGTGAAATTGATGTACTAGACAGGTTCCAAATTCTGTAATAATAATAAACGCCTGCCCTACCAATGAAAAAATCACAAACTGCCAGTGGCTGCTTTTGTAGTGTACAACTTTCCCTATCATTGACTGCTTGTATGACCTATAATTTCTCTAGGCTCATATCCTGTATGCGAATAAAAATCGCATAATCAATCTAGAAATTTTACCTGACGCCACCAAGAGAAGAAAGTCACGAGTCGCTACGTGGTCGCTACTCACCTCTCAGGTAGTTTGTGATCTTTCAAGGTTCAAATCCTGTACGCCAGTTAAAATGCAGTGAACTTGGTCCAGTAGTTTTACCTGATCCCATAAACTAAAATACACTACAAGCCCTCACTAGCTGCTTGCTCATTTAGGCTGTAACTTTCTCGGGCTCATTCCCTGTAGATGAGTGAAAACCAAATTGAGATTGGTCCGGTAGTCTTTGTGGTAATCGCAGACATACAAGTCAATAAACGAACATATCAGGACTCTAACTAGAGGATAGCAAAGGGGTCAAAAAACCAGGGGTGCTACATCCAGGGGGCGGGAAGTTCATCTGAAGAAATAGGCCCAAAATAGCAAAGATACTATACATAATGTTGTAAAGTACATCACAAGCAACACATACAACTTGTATCAGTTTACAACAAATCTTCTCAAAATGACGACCTATGCTTCCACGTGTGGTTGCCAACGATCGGACTTTATCCTAAGCCAATCATGACTCGTGATGAGGCAGCTTCAAGGTATAGTTTACCTTCTTAATAAAGCTGCATACGTATACGCTCACAGGTCGGAATGTGCTATTGAATGGACCACCTCCAATGCATCAAGTCGGTTTTTGCCTTCCATTAACCTTCGCAATCGATCTAAAGGCATAATTATGAACCCGGACATATCATCCAACAAATCAGAATCGGGTTTCATTCTTGACTGACCTTAATATAGTTAAATACGATCGTAGGTTGGAATGGGCCATCCAACGGGTTAGCTCCGACGGACCACCATTAACCTTCTTAATAGAACTAAAAATACGATCATAAATTCGGATGTGCTATCCAAAGAACACTTCCCCAATAAATTTAACATACAATCATACCGCTTACCGTGGCGCAAAATCAAGCTCGCTCTTCGTTTATCTTTTTATTCAGATAAGGAGCGCTAAAGTTAAATGCCTAAAAAACAAACATTGGGACCAATAATCCTAAACCATAGCTTGAAATCTAAGTCGTTGTTTGATTTTATAATCAAGTCAAAAGTATATCTTGCTTGAACGACAGTCAAATTCTAGCTAATTACCTAAAGAACTCTACAACGGAGCTGTTTGAGCACAAATCTGGGCCCAGAAATGAATAGTAAAAATCCCATCTGTTCAAAGTATTTTATATGTAAGTTTTGGCCAAAAAAACCGACTTCTATCGTATATCCTCCTTTGATCCGTATCTGCTAATTAATTATAATCGTCAAAGATATTTTAAAAATGTTTAGCACAATTATGTAATACTACAAGCAGAGATTACTTATTTATACGTGCCTTAACCTTTACCAGTCAAAAGCTGACAATTAACCGTTGACACTTGACAGTGTTGTAAACCTTACGAATTCGAGGGCGAATCATGTAGGGTAAAGTGCCCCAATATGAGATAGTTTCCTAATATGAGATACCTCCCAGTTTGCCAAACCAAAGCAGATATTTGAAAAGTAGCGATGAACCTTAACATCAAAGAATATAAAATTGATGTGAATCCTGAAAAAGGTGGCGTCTTCAATCCAGCTGATAAAAACGTGTTTGCGTTTTCGTTAGTTTTTTTCTTTTTTTAAATTTCTTTTCTGCGACTCTTTATGTAAATTCATTTCTTCAAGCTTTAATAGCTAAAAGCTTCCATTATTTCACGTATTTTTCTCCATTTGTCTGGATTTTAAAATTTTATTGATTTCTTTAATATGAGACACTAGAGTATCCCTAATAGGAGACTGTTTCATATTAGGCCCGAGACTGTGTGCAATAATATTGCATTCTATTTTTGTATTATGGTTTTAGATGAAGGAAAACAACAAGAAGAGATATCAAGAAAGGAAGTGAAAAGAAAAACCTGAAATCGGAAAAGCATGAAAAAAGCCGTTGCTGTCACACTGGAGAAAAACATGGGATACCTAAAGGCATCCAAGATTTTCGGCGTTCCCAAAGGTACGGTCGAAAGGTACATCAAAAACTTAATTGATTACGAAAATCTTATTAAAGTGGCACTGGGTAGACGTCCAATGCATCTAAAACTTGTAGAAGTTGAGTTTCTCATAGAGCTGGATCGTCGCTACCATGGCTTGCATATCCAAAATATGAGAAACATTATTTATCAATTGTTTGAAAAAAATAGCATGCATCACCACTAAAAAGGCAGGTGTGAAATGGGTAAAGCTTCTCTTAAAAAGACACACCGGACGCCCCAGGGAGTCCCCAAGAATAGGCTTTCGGATTTCACGCGTGAAAATGTGAACTTCTCCTTTGATATCTACGAAGAGAAACTGAAAAGGTACAACATAGCTGCTCATAGAGTCTTTAACGTCGACGAGACTGGCGTTACACTTGTGCAGCACAATCACACAAAAGTTATCTCTCTAAAAGGAAAGAGAAGGATTGGTGCGATTACGTCCCAAGAAAGACGCCGGCTGGTAACTGTAGTAATATGATGACCTCAACTGGGATATACGTTCCACCAATGATCATGTTTCCTTGGGAAAATATGCAAATGGAACTAATGGAAAGAACATCAACTGGATCCATCTACGCCTGCCATCTTCTAGATGAATCCAAGCAGAATTGTTTGTGAATTATTTACATCAGTTCATTGACGGACACTACTCGCATACTCGAAACCTTTCACTTATTGAACTAGCTTGCCTTCCTAGACAATACGTCGTATGCAGCCTTTGGATGTGGCTTTTATGAGTCCTTTTAAGACTTACTATGCCCAAGAAATCTAGACCTGATCTAGATTTATGTTATTGGAAAATTGTTTGGAAAGGCATATAACAAAGCCGCAACCATGGACGTATCAGTCTTTTCCGATGCAAATCTTGTTGCTAAAGCTCTGAGACGTTACACTTCGCTTCTCCCCGAGTACTCCACGACCACTGTTACTGATACCAGTTTGCGTATTTTACCACAAGATATTAGAATTACTTCCAATCGTCAAGGTGCTGCTGCTCTGATAACTGTGTGCACGAGCTGGCAGCAAATGATAGCATTGACATCATGAACTACAAACAAAATATTTCATGCAACCTTTTTTTGTTTTGGTAGTCTTTTCACTGTATTGACGCTGTACTGTCTTTCTGAGTCGCTAAACTGATTCTTAAAGTTATAAGACTTCTGTCTTGAAATCTTTTTTAATATCTTTGATTTTAGCGCCTATACTTTTTACAAGATGTTTTATAAAGGGTTAAAAGCCTCAACAGAAAATGGCACAAAAACAAAGCAGTAAAAAAACTGAAGTTATTTAGAATTCTTGCAACCTTTTTCCAGTCGCTCATGTGGCAGCACAAAGTAAAGTTTTTTTTCAGACTTTCATAGAATGAGTGACATACCATCTGACTGCTTGTCATTGCTATAGTATGTAAACTCCAACGGATTTAAGTACAGACAGAATATCAACGCAATAAAGTGCACTTGATGAAGTCATTAAGCAACCTACGGGAAACAGCCTTCAAGCACTTATGTGGCAGTTTAAGCCGTGACAACCCTGAACATCAACTGTGTGGCCACGAGTACATAGTGAGAGTACAAACAGATTGACCTGTCCTCGAGAAGATGGCAATACCGAAAGTGAAATCAAATCCAAAGTGTGTGCCTAGTAGAATAGATGCAAATGCGTTTACCCAACCATTACTCTCAGGTTCCTGTTTGTTGAGAAGTACGTTGCAATGTCTTTAAATGTAGATAAATATGAAAGAAAAATATGTAAGCAAAAACATTAAACATTTGTAGGTATAGGGCAGCAAGATTGTGTTTTCCTGTTAATCTGATTTTTGTCTTGATTTACTTTACTTCCAAAATATAAAGCGAGTCTTGAATAATATACTTTTGTACATTCAACCCCACTGATCCAACACATTCTTCCAAATATTCTATACCATATCTTTTCTTTTAAAATCTTACAACTGCAAAACCGTTTTCGTCACAAAATTGTCATACAAATAGATTCTAGAGCTATTTATGTCAGTAACATAACCTGTACAGCAACTTCTTTTGTGACAAATATCGCTGTCAATTTAGGAAAACCAACTATCATCACTAGAGGATACTACTTAGAGGACCAAAACGCAAGTGCACAAGACTTTGGGGGCATGGGCCTACCGCACTAAGTGCAGCAAAGGTTGATGCAGTAGATCATGGCAAAATGTAGAGTGCCTACATACACAGTTAAGCAAAGTCAGAATTGTTTTAATTGGTGGATTACTAACTATGACTTAAAATCTTTTAACCAATTAGGATTATTTAAAACATTCAAAATCATTTTTATTGTATGTTCCTATAAAAATTAAATTCTAAAATATGTAATTTACAGTTTTACCTAACTCTTATCTTTAATGTGTATCAAACTCTATCAAAATGGCGAAAAAAAAGGGTGATCATCAGCTACAAACAATGTTGCCAAAGCTAGTTATAAATCTTCAAATCTAAAGATTTATACTTAACATTTCTGATTATATGTTTTACTGTTGTGCAACAATGTGATCATTCGAAGATAACCTCAAACAAGTTTCTTGAAGCTCCAATAGAGGTCACGACTATCGTACTTTCGTCTAATTGCAGAAATATGTTTGTGCTTTATATTGTTATTACAGTAAGCGATTATTAGAATTTCAGTTTCCAGTAGGCCGTAGCTTAGACATAATCCATGTCAACACTAACAATTAATGATAACTAATTGTTTCTAATGCAAACTGTGTAACGGGAAGATGCTCAAAAGTATGCACAAGTCCCGTCCAGACCAATGGTAGATGTTAAATCCCGTAGCTCATGCCACAGATGGGGTGGATTCTCAAATGAACTTACCTAGCCGCACAAAGAGAAGCTCACCGATTTCCAAACCTCTTATTAAACTAATAGTTGTTCACAAAAGAGGGCGCCAGCAGTCGTAGATCGAAGGGTTCTGATGGTCGGTCACGCGACTACTCGTGAATCCGACACCCTGTATATAGGCTTCTTGCAAAACCTCACCCTGTGTGTAACTTACCTCGTGGAAGCTTTATTAAAACTCGCTTCAACGTTCCACAATTGAGACTCAACACGAAATAAAAAAACTGTATAAACACGTGATTTGTCTTAATTAATTTTGACAAGGAAGTCCTCTGAAGACTTCCTTTTTTTTTCAAAAAAAAAAGATCCAAGAAAGAAATACCAGTTCAATATTTACTTCTCTCTTAAACAAAGGTATCTGACGTTTAATTGAAATTTAGACTAAGCACCACCGTGCTTTTAAATAGCCAAACGAACAAAGTAACGAAATTAACGCTGCTTCGTCTGGACCAGGGATCCACTCACAAAGAAAACAAAATATAAATAATCGACCTTTCTTACATTTGTTAAAACAATAATAAAAAAAAAGAGTTAAACGCACATAAACAAGAATATAAAAGAACAACAACGAAATAGGATTTCTCGGGTCCGCTCTCTCTTTTACTAAGAGAATCTCCTGTTAGGCGTAACGGGAGAATGAGTTTCAGACAATTCGAATTGTCTTTTGGTTTTTTAACAGCAGCACCTTATTTCAGAAACAGCTGGTTCTATCAAGTTGGAATTGGGTGTCGTGGGGAAGTGGCTTTTAGCCGTTATCACATTTAATTTAGGTTAAGATTAGTGAAGGGCGAAACTAACTAGGGGCCACCAAAGGTGACGCGAGCCGTTATTGTATCTAGTTTAAGGTAAGAAGGGAGAGTAAAGGTCAGCCAGAGGTCACCAAAGGTGGCCTGTGTAAGGGCGTAGCCCGAGCTGTCATTATATTTAGCTTAGGTTAAGAAGGTTAATGGAGGAATATATTAGTTACTTGAAGTTTTAGAATTTACACCAATCACAAAAGCGGGTAAGATAGAAGATTAAAGATTTTATTACGTCTTCTCTGAAAGTTTGAATTTGCAGCTGCCAGGTATAATATTTTCCCGTTTTAGTTTCTAGTTGTTTATTTCTCACAACTTGAGTGATTCTTGCAAATGGGAATGAATTCGGGCACTTTAATTATCGGTATAAGTAATAAGTCAAGAAAGTGATACGGAGTCCAGTAAAGATACTCCCCCGACTAGTGGTAGGCGACTATCAATTTCAATTATATCAATTAATTGGATAATCGACTAGTTGGATAATTGATTAATAGATTACTCAAAATGACAAAACAATAATTCATTAATCGTTAAATCAGTACCTAATCTATTATGCAGATAATTGACTATCAAATAAACAACTACTATAAGCTTTATGGATTCAAAACAATCTGTGGAACCTATGATGCGAGAAAATTAACGTCGCGTCGGTTCGAGTCAAAATTTCCAGGCTCGATTAGGGATAAACTTGACGCGGCCTGAAAAGTCCGACAGATCCTAACGGCACGACAGGCTCTAGCAGCTCGACAAGCCTGACAAGTTTGAACAGCCCGACAACAACAGAAAACCCGATAAATTCTTAAATTAAGGCCCGGGTTGACCTTTACCCGAGTTTTAAACAGGGACGCACAAAGACCCGTTCAAGAAATTTGTCCTACGGTGCAGCACGAAAATCCTCCGCTTCGGCTCAGTATGAACGACCCTATTAGCCGAAAAGCTCTATAAACCTTTAAACTACGCCCGGTCTGACTCGAGCCCGAGCTTTGTGCCGCGCCGCGCAAATACTCGATCAAGAAACCCGTGCTACGGTTCTGCGGTTCAGTATGAAAATAGTCCGACGGAGTCAGTACAAACAAGACCTCGGTTAGGTGCAGTACAATCATCTGATTGGGATTAGTAGAAAAAAAAAACGTTCTTGAAAACCGTTCTGACACGACGACAGGGCTGACGGCCAGAGAGTCCCAAACGGCCCGACAGGCTCGAAAGGCCTACACAGACCGACAGACGCTAACGCGCCGAAAGGGCCGAACGGCTTGATTGATCGGACTTTGGCCCGGAAAGCCTGATAAAAGAATCCTCCTGAGCATGCTCTTAAGGTCGGTGCTTTATTTATTTTTTGCACTAGGTGTTCATTAAATACAGTGACTATTGCTTTTAAGTTGGTAGCAAATTAACTAAACTTAAGTTGATAATGAATGATAGATGTTAAAATTCAAACTAAGAATTTACATTAGAAGTAGTTCAAATAAAAAAAATTAATTTTTGTTGTTTTTCATTTGTTTTCTGTCAGTATTTGTATTTTTCATAACCTCAACTTGACTTGGACAGATGTCATCTTAATTATTCAAGGTTAACTAATTTAGTTTATTCTACCTATAACAGTATTACCAATCTTCATAAGTGGACCAACTCAAAAAAGAGTCACAATATAGAAGAAAAACGCAATCGCTGCGACCTTTATTGGAACTTAAAAAACTATTTTGAGGGTGACAATCGCACTGTTCCCACAACAGTAAAACATATCGTCAGAGTATGTAATAAACGTTATAAATCTTCCGATCTGGGGATTTATAGCCAGCTCTGGTAACATTATACCTTGGAAACAATTACATCTTTTCACAAATTGCAGCTATAATTTAAAGGTTTAACAACCTTGTAAGACAGTTTATAGACAAGCAATATAAACTTTTTTAAAAATTGCTTTAAGTAAATTTACCAATTGTCAGCAGCAGGCTGAAAAATTAATCAGTTGATGTTTTTACTTTTCACATAGTTGGTTCGCAATGTGTCGTAGCTCTACAATATGTGCATTCTTTACCTGGGAGAAGTTATATAATTTCTAGTTGAATCATTGTGGTCAAATTCCACTCTTTGTTCTGATTTTTTGATGCCAAATATCGACTTTTACATTCAGCTTGATTTTTAAAGTTCAGGTAATCAAATTTGGAGATTTAAACGGCAGGTATAATTTTTAAACATAACCGTTGTAGGTATGCTATTTGTAATTGTTAGACAATTCTTATAATCACACGAAACTGCTGTTTTATCTGTTATAATAATTCTGACAAAGCATTTAAAAGGTTATTCGCTCGTGTCGAAAAAATGTGATTTTTTATAAAATCTCAATTATACGCTAAGCAGCGCGTAAAACAACAACAACGAAATAAAATTATAAACGTTTTAGATCAAAAATCAGATAGTTTGCCGAATTAATTAATAGCAAAAATAACTAGAGATTTATTTCCGTATTAATTAATAAATTACATTTACTTATAGCTACTGTTAATATTCTTAAGTGGATTTTAATTACCGTGTGTGGCAAAAGAAAATAAAATCTTTATGGAGCGGAAAAATGATTTAAGAACTGTTTACACATTTATGAATTTCTTAACATTTATGTTGCCGCTTTTATGGGATCTTCATTCCTACTTGTTCTCGAACTACCTGAACTGGTTCTAATACCATATCAACACGATAAGGTTAATCGTTCAATGCAAATATGTAGTAAATATATTTATGTAGCAGTAGGTATACACGTATATGCTTTTACACTTTATCGAAAATAATATTTACTAGTCCTATAAAACGAAGTGGAAAATTCTTATAAGAATATAATAAAACGTACTGAAACTAATTGCAGTTAACATTTCTGATATTTTGCTTGTGGTTTCGCATTGCTTTTGTGATCTCATCTTTGTGGTTATTTAATGGTCTTATCAGCAACTATTTATATTTCCTCTTTTTATATTTATGTTTACTTTATCACTATTTAGTCTAGTTTATCACTGAAAATGCGATTAATAATCTATTTGCATGTTTCGAATCTTCTATATTTGACTATAAAAATCTCTTATCTTATTTACAAGTCGTAATAGCGTAAAACAAGATGGATATAAACAGCTAGAAGACTTTGTGAAACTATTTCATGTAACTATTAAAAGCTAGACGTTTTTATTGTTTAGAAACGGCAGTGATCTTCATTATTCAGACTTGTGGTCACTCAAAAAAAGCTCAAAACTGAACAATCGTCGTTCTAGATATTAGAAGTGTGTCACAATTAGGGACGCACAGTGGTCGGAAATTAGAAAAAAGCGGCCAAAACTTTAAAAAAATAATTTACGCACTTTAAATATATTTATATTTACAATTAACATTTAAAAATTAGTATTAGTAATTAATTTATGCATATTACAACACATTGTGTTATAAATAGTACTTGAAAGATAGTGCTTTTGCAGCATACATTCGAAGCCGAACTTGAACCATTGCTTTGAAAGTGTGTATCTCGCTAAATTAAAAAAGCATCAAAAAAGCATAAAATCTACTTTACTCACGAAATAGCCTTTCAAACACTATGCAATATCATAGTTATTGCAATTTTATAGTGTGATTTCAATGTAAATTCAATGTTCAAAGTTAGCTGAACAATGTTCGAGTTTTTTTAAGTCATCTTGAAATTTGAAGATGTTATCCCCTGTGGTCGCCTAGGAATTTATGTTGTAAGAAGAGAAACAACTTTATGTTTTTTAAGGAAGTAAAAATCAGCTGCTAAGACTTGCGGGTTCTTAAGTAATTTTAGAATAAAAAACGACTAACAAAGGGCGTGCACGAGGTGTACCTCACCAATTTTTTTGAAACTTGATAGATAAGCAGTGCGGGTCAAAACATTAAACATGTGTTTTTTGCATCGGCTGAGCTTGACGTTGAGGGGGTGAAAGCCACCCTTGAAAATTTAGTAAATTTTATTATAGCCCTGTAACTCCCAAACGGTAGTGGATATCGAGATGGTTCAAGTAGCAAAGTTTAATCACCTTTTATTCCCTATCTGGTGATGCAAGCAGATTTTTTTTATGTTCACTCTCAACTCCCAACCCCCGAAGACCGTCCCCTTTTTTATACTTTTTATTTTTTCTTGCTGTTTTTTTTTTGATATTACTTATTATGTAATTTTAAGAGTTAGGGATATTTTGAATTTTTTGAAATTCGCATTCGTTCGACGACAACTCATTTTCAAACATTTGCCTTTAGACAAATTTTTATTTCCGTTTTTAATGTAAAATATGATGCAAGCACAGCCGATACAAAAATACGTGTCTAATATTTTGACCCGTATAATACCAAGTTTCAAAAACAAATCGGCATTTTCGATCTCGATTATCTCGAAAAGTATTCGAGATATCGAAATATCGATTATGTGTCTGTAATCAGGAGAAGATTCTAAGTTGATTTCATATGTAACATGTCTTGTAAAGTTGCGGCAACATGACAACAGACCAACAGACAGACTATGCCGAAAAATCGCCATCTTCGATCTCGATTATCTAGAGAACTATTCGAGATATCGAAATACCGGTCATGTATCTGTTATCAGCAGAAAATTCTAAGTTGATTTTATACATAACATGTCCTGTTAAGTTACGGTAACATGGCAACAGACCAACGGACAGACGGAATGTACAAATTCAGATACGAATTTTTTTTAATTTTTTCCATCTAATTCGCAAACTTGCTCAAGTCGAAAAAAGGGTGCCCAACAAACAGTGGGGGGAGATAAAGCTTTGCATACATGTATACAATATAAAAATATATGAGCGGCATAAAGAACTTAATTATTCAAGTCAAAATTTAGGGGCAGCAATTGCGGGAGTCGTGTCGCGAAAAGGGAGGTTTCGCAATCAATCTACGTGCTTTGAGTTTGAGATAGTCTTCTGTCTAGATAATCTAGATTGTTCGTTATGCTTTGTTTTGCATGAATAGTAATGGTGTATAAATTAAAAAGAATCGCAAAAAGAAACTAAAAGAATGATCAAAATATGAAAAAAAAAAATAAAAAAAATCATGAAGTGTCCAGCAGGATTTGAGCCTGACTTTTTCATATGTCACGCTACCTCTCTTACCACTCAGCCAATTCATTCCTTTGTTATAGCTCTGTAATTGCGGCATTTACATTACAGTACCTTACAGTTTATTAAAAATTAATAGTAAAATGTAATTTGTTAATAACACGTAAAAAATTAGTCTTATCCTGTGTTTTACAAGTTCGTTCATTTTTTCTATCTCGTTCATAGTTTCATCTTGTTACTTCTTGAAATTTTTGTAATTTTCTTGTCTTCATTTCTTTTTTATCTCTTGTACCTCTGCATAATTTTTCATATTTACATTTATTGTCTTCATCATCCTCCTTACTTTTTTCCCGCTTATTTGAATCTCTACTTCTTCTTTACAATCTTTATTAGTCATCTTCTTCGAATCTTGATCGTCTGTGCTATTGCTTCTTTCTTTTTCAATAAATTCAACATCTCTGCTTTTAGTTATTGTGCACGTGTTTTCATCTATCTTATTTAAATTTAGTTTCATTCAAAATTCTGCCAGGGTATTTTTCTATTTTGTAATAGTGTCCTGCAGTTGTTTAGTAACCAATGCCACCAGTAGTAAGTTATTAGCATATAGAAGCTTCTTTAGGATTGTAAATTCTTAAACCGTAACGTATAACCCGCTGTTCCATAGCTGACTTTTCTGGCTATCATATTCATTACCGTAATGAAGAGCAGGGTTTTTAAACTTATGGTAAAGCCATTGCACGCTTTAGGCGACCGGTTCGGGCTCCGTCTTTAGACACCGTGCGTGCTAACCAAGATGGATGCTTGGTTTAGTGCGCACTATAAGTTCAATTTAAATTTATGAAACTTTTTTGGCACATCGTACTTAACAGAAATTTGCTTTCGTTTGGTTTTTAGATTTCCGGAACTCAATAGGCAGTTTCCTCAGACAGTGCAGTGTAATACATTCTGAAATCCAGAACAATAATGTTGAGAAACACAAAGTCCCATCGTCGATGAGTTTTTACAGACAAAGGCCATAAATAACTTGCGATATTAGTGTATAGCGAAGGGGAAGGTCAGATTACCCTCAGTAAGACATTGAAATGCTTCTAGTTTAGCAATTCGTATCAACACGTTGTTGTTAGAGCAGGCGCAGCAGTTTGAGACCAAGTATTCAAACAAATCGGAAAAGATAATTTGTTTATAATATATCTATTTACACAGTCTTTTGTTCTAGAAATTCAAAATATGCTTACGAGACGCCCTGTACATTCACCACTCACATCTTTGGATTATATATGTCAAACCGAATTCCCTGATATGAGAATCACCATTATTTGTCCGTAAACAATTCAGGACTGGCCTAACCAACACATTAGGAACACTTGGCGATCGATTTCCGAGATTTCGTTTTTTGGATTCGGTATCGTATGACAGAGAGAAATTTTGCAAAAGACTGCGATCAATGTCAACTACGACGTTTCGAATGTGATGAAAACACGGCTTTCCCAAATACGTCGACGAATAAACAATCAAAAATCGTCTAAACCTCGCTAATATGTTAAGTGATTAGGCGCCATTCACTATAAAAAAAGTCCCATCTCTATGCCACCTTTTGTTCTCGAGATATAAATAGAACTCAGAGAAAAACAATCGAAAAACCCTGGTGTCGCGATTGTTGGATTGTCCTCGATGTACTAATGCCAAACGTGAAAGTCACAGTTCGAGATGATGATGTCAGATGTTAACAAAGAAAAGTCCCCGGTACCAGGACCGTTAAAAAGCTTCCAGTTGCATACTATTCTTGGCCAAGGTTTCAAATCTATCCGACTAAGCTTCTTTGAATTCTAGAAGATGTTAAGAAAACAAAGTACCATCAGTCCAAGTTTCGTCTCGGTAGCACTTATTGTTCTCAAGATAAAAAGGTATTAATATGTATTCCAAATGCGATCGCTACACAACGAATTGCTGAAATAAACTGTAGCAATGTATACAAGAACCAAAATGCTTATTTCTTGCCTCGATAGATCAACAGAGAAGAAGTGACAGGTTTAAATTATTTAGCAGCGGAATAAAAGGTTTTTAGAAGAAAAGTGTTACAAACAACACAAAATAACATGAAATAGGGCTGTCTTCAACGTGTCAGTAAAGCACTGGAAACTTAATTCTTGATAATTTCTTTTAAATTTTAAATTTTGTAATTATCTGTTTCTTTAAATTGACTGATTTGCTATAACTGTAGTTTCAGTTGTCTATTAATCTGAAAGGAAACAAAAACATAGCGACAAGGCCGGCGTAACCGGTAGGGCGGCTGGCAGTCGCTCAAAGGCAGCCAAATTCTCAAGGCAGCCAAAATTAAAAACCAACGAGAAACGTTTAACAATGTTACATTGAATACAAACGATGAGTGCCTAAAAAGCATCTCAATCCTAAGAAGCTGTGAATTATACTAAATAAAATCGGTTTTTTTAAACTGCAAAACAAAACAAATCGAGTTGGGACTTTGACAGTCAGATGACGTGAACAAATGGCTTGCAAACGATCAGGGCGCCACCGATCGTCTTTTGCTTTTTTTCTGACAGATGCATTATATCTCAGGAACGACTGGTCTGAGTTGTAGTGACACCACATTGGCATTAATTTTTCTTAAAAAGGTCAATGAAGGGCAAAGTCCGACCAGGGGCGTTAGAAGGTAATCCATGCGAGGGCGTAACCCGAATCGTAGTGATATTTGTTGTCTTAAGAAGGTTAATGGAGGGTGAAACCCGATCAGGGGTTACCAAAAGTGGCGCATGCAAGGATGGAGGAGTTAGAAAAGTTAACGGAGGGCAAACCAGACCGAGGGCAACAGAAAGTGGCCCGAGCGAGGGCATAGCCCAAATCGCAGTGACAGTTACTCTCTTAAGAAGGTTAATGGAAGGCAAAGTCCAACCAGACGTCATCGAAAGTAGTACGTGCAATGACACATTCCGAATCGCAGTGACAGGTGCTCTCTTAAGAAGGTTAGTGAAAGGCAAAGCCCAAACAGACCTCATTAAAAAGGGTGCGTGCGATGATAGAACCCGAACCGTAGTGACACTTAGCTCTCTTAAGAAGGTTAATAAGAGGACAAACCCAATTAGAGGCCGCAGAAGGTGGCCCATTCGAGGGCGGAGCCCGTGTCGTAATGATATTTAGCTGCCTGAAAAAGTCAATGGAGAGCAAAGTCCAACCAGGGGCACAGAAGGTGACCCGTGCAAGTACGTAGCCCAAAACGTAGTGAAATCTGTTGTCTTAAGAAGGCTGATGGAGATCAAAGTCCGATCTGGGGCCACAGAGTGTGGTTTGTGCAAGAGTGGAACCCAAGACGTAGTGACTTTTACTTCTGTTAAGAAGTTCAATAGAGAGCAACTCCCGACCAGGAGCCATAAAAGGTGACTTGTGCGAAGGCACAGTCGAGTCGCAGTGACATTTAACACTCTTAAGAAGTCAATGGAGAGCAAAGTCCGATCAGGGGCACAGAAGGTGATCCGTGCGAAGGTGGAGCGCGAGCCGTAGTGACATTTGGCTGTCTGGAGAAGTCAATGGACAGTAAACTCCAAACCCAAGCCGCAGTGACATTTACTTTTCTTTAGAAGGTCAATTAAGGGCAAAGCCCAATCTGGGGCCACAGAGTGTGGCCCGTGCAAGGATGTAACCCTAGACGGAATGACATTTACTTTTCTTAAGAGGTTCAGTAGAGGACAAACCCGGACGAGGCACTTATAGAAGGTGGCTTGTGCGAGGGCGCAGTCGCGTCGTAGTGATATCTAACACTTTTAAGAAGTCAGGGGAGAGCAAAGTCCGATCAGGAGCACAGAAGGTGGCCCGAGCAAGGATGAAGCTCTGGATGTAGTGACATTTACTTTTTTTTAAGAAGTTTAATAGAGGGCAAATCCGGACCAGGCACTATAGAAGGTGACTTGTGCGAGGGCGCAGTCGCGTCGTAGTAACATCTAGCACTTCTAAGAAGTCAATAGAGAGCAAAGCCTGACCAGGGGCACAGAAGGTGGTCTCTGCGAGGGTGGAGCGAGTCGCAGTGACATTTGCTCCCTTAAGAAGGTTAATCGAAGGCAATTCCATTCAGGAGCCACAGAAGGTGGCCCGTCTGAGAGCGTAGCCCGTGTCGTCGTGACATTTAGCTTTCTGAAGAAGTCGATGTAAGTCGTAGCTTGATCAGGGCAAAAAGGTGGCCCATACAACGGCGTAGCTCGAATCATAGTGGCAGTTTCTCCCTTTAGAAGGTTAATGGAGGATAAAGCCCAACCAGAAGTCACTGAAAGTGGTGCGTGCCAAAGTGAAACCTAAACCCTAGTAACACTTGCTTTTTTAAGAAGATTAATGGAGAGCAAAGCCCGACCAGGGGCACATAAGGTGCTGTAGTGACATTTAGCTCTCTTAAGAAGGTTAATCGAGGGCAAACCCGATCAGAGGCCACAGACGGTGGCCCGTGCGAGTGCGTATACCAAATCGTAGTGAAATCTGCTTTCTTAAGAAAGTGAATGGAAGGTGAAACTCGACCAGAAATCATCAACAGTGGTCTCCAAGCCATAGTGATATTTACTTATCCTAAGAAGCTCAATGGAGGGTAAATCCCAACTAGAAACCATAATAACTTGCTCTCTTAGGAAGGTTAATGGAGGACAAAGCTCGACCAGGGGTCACCCAAAGTGGTGCGTGCGAGAGTCGACCCCAAGTTGTAGTGACATTTACTTTTCTTTAGAAGGTTAATAAAGGGCAAAGGCCGACGTGGAGGCACAGAAGGTGACCCGCAAGAGGGCATCACCCAAGCCGTTATAATATTTAGCTTTTTTAAGGAAGTTATTATAGGACGTAGCGTCGGTCGTACTGTATTTCTTTTATGAGGGTAATTTGAAGACGATTGCCCATATCAGAAGAAGATTAACAGTGCTTTCTAAAAGATTTACCAGGTGCACAAAAGACAAAGACCATATTACGGTACGGTGAGTAAATGAGTTTCAAACAACACCGGCACTACCCATAGTCTTTTGTTGTTTAGCAGATATCCTGTATCTCAGGAACGGTTAGTCTACCACTAAGTATTATTCTTTATTCTTTTACAGCAAACAGAGTATGATCTTTCAGTTTGGTACGGTTCTTTGAAATATTTTCTTTTTTCTTCCTACATTACGCTGGAGCTGAATACAAGACGTACATATATATCTTGAGTAAATAGAGGAGGTCGCCTGAATCGTCATCGTGTTTAACTCTGTCGAGGATGTTAATCGAAAACGAAGCCCGTTAACTGTTTGAGGGCCCTTTTTGGAGTCATACTACAATCTACCTCAGAGAGAGAAAATCCTTAAAACTGGGTCTTATAACCGTTTCAATAATCGCTTTTCAACGCTTCCTATTCTAGTACTGAGCAGTTTGCATAATCAATAAGTTATGTTTGAATTTTCTCAAGTCCAGTCAAAATAAAATTAATTAGGTTGCGTTGGTGCGAGAAACGACATTGCGATTCTGGTATTTACTGACTTTATTTTTGTTAAGTAAATTTCTTCAAATTAAGGTCAGATTTTGAAATTTGGTCTGCATAATCATCTAATTAAATTTAAAACTATTGATATTTAACGTTATTTTATCTAAATCGTCTTTTTTAAATATCTGGAAGGTTCTGGAAGCTTCCTCTGTTGCTGATTTCTTTTGAAACCATTACATTCTAATCAGTAATCTTTAGATATCCCTCGTTGTCCCGTGTAAAAATCCCATTTCCATCGCATAATTATTTAAAAATTAACTTGAATTAATAAATTATACCTAACACGAGTCGAGAATCATCGAGTGTATTTTAAATTTCTCTTGCAATCTATAGTTAATTTTACTAATTTAAATTTTTTGTCATTGTTGTATTGTTTTTTGCAGTTTGATTTTCATCATTCATTAGCGAATTTCAGAGCGAATGCTTGCGTTTCATGGTTAGTTTGTTTTGTGTAAAATTTTGGTAAATTCGCTTGAAGAATCTGAAGGTAAAATTGAAACTTTTGATCAAATTGCATCCTGTTATTAAAAATATTGGAATCTTTTTATAGGGAAGCATCTTTTTTTTAATCTCTCTGATATTAGTTTCGAATTATTCCGGTGCTTCTTCGCACCTGTAAAAAGGGTAATATATTTGCTTAGAATTAATGTCGTCTGTCAAACTATCAGCGACGTCCCGACAGATATAAAACCTTGGGAAAACTTTGTTGGAATTTGTGAAATCGCAAAATCTTTCAGGACTTGAAGGTTGGAAGTTTTTCGTTTACGCAATATTGTAATTTTTCATTGGTGTTGCTCTCCAGGATAAACTGGCACTTGTATATTGAGGCCCTTTTTAAGACAATTATTTGCAGTTGGTTTCTAATTACACTTTTAACAACTTTATGGTGAGCAATCAGAATTCTCTGTAATAATTATAATTGCAAGTACATGCCGGTTAATTAGAATTTTGAATAACTTGAATCGGTTTAAATTAGACTTGTTTACAGTTCTACGCTTTCCAAGGTTCTACTTGTTAAAACAATTTCAAAATATTGGCTAAAATAATGTAGGGATAACTAAAAGCCTATAAAAAATAAAATCCTAAAATGTATTAGAAACTAGCAACAATAAAAATCTGAGTAGAAGATTGAAAGAACAAAAAGAATCTCTAAACAAACCTAAAATCTTAAAAATAGAGTAAACAAAAGAAATATTTACTATTTGGTAATACAAAAGGTAAGTACATAGTAATATTTTATTTTTAAATTATTAGCTCGTTCATTACCCTTTTAAGTTTTATTAAAACCAACAAACAGATGTTTAATACCATAACGAAAACATAATATTGCTTTGTTTTTTCATAAATGACAACATTCCTTTGTTTTAAAAATAGACTGACCTACTATAAAAATAAATATTTTTCTAGTTCCACATACATTAAACTAGTAAGTCTACTAAAAAATCAAACTAAAAGAAAAAACAATGTTGTTGGCTATTAATTTTTTAATTGCTATCAGTAAATTAGCAAGTTTATCATCTATAAACATACACTTAATACACCCATAATTTGTTAAACACAGTCGATAAAAGTTGCAAATAAAAACGGAATTGAGGCAAGGTCTTCAATACTTGTCATCCAGTGTGATTATATAACTATGTTGCATATATCTGTAACAACACGTACATCATTAAACACACTACTATGAGATGACCATGAATTTTAATTAAAATCGAAAACGTTTTTCCTTTTGCTGAGTTTTAATAATATTATTACGTCAGTGCTGATTAAATACCTTAATTTGTAATTCCATAATAAGATAAAAAATCTTTTATCGTTCTTTAAATCTTGTTACTAATTTGCCTTTTAAACAGGTATGACTTATCAATGTAACGTTTGATACAAAACGTAAATCGACATAAAATAATATTTCTAGGGGAATCTTATCTGAGATACAGGAAGAAAACAACCTCTGGTATGTGATAAATGGACATTTAATAATTAGAAAGTCGCAGTTTTTAACAGTTATTTAAACAATTTAAGTAACAAAGAAAGTGATTCAGCATTCATTGAGTCGGTAATGTACTAATAATTTACCTAACGTAGTTTAGAGTAATTAAAGCAAAATGTGCAAGAATTCTTTAAAAGTCGCATTAATATTGCTTTTTGCTATTTTAAATGTCTGCAAATGCTACACACCTATAGTAATATGGCATGGAATAGGTACTACTAATTCTTTTTAATTAATTCTTCTTGATATTAACTTAATTTTATCTTCAGGCGATACTTGTTGTAATAATACTATTACAGGACATCTACAGAAATTATTACAAGCATACTTACCAGGATCTCATGTAATATCCCTACAAATAGGTTCAACAAAAGAAGAAGATTTAATTAATAGTTATAACACGCATCCGGATAAACAAATCAGAATGGCTTGTCATATTATCCAATCGGATCCTTTACTAGCCAATGGTTACAATGGAATTGGATTTTCTCAAGGATCGCAACTTATGTAAGAATTATTCCTATTACTTGTAGTATTTTGAGTGAACCTACTAATAAGAACTTTTAAGGCGTGGACTGGCACAGCGTTGCGGTAAGCCAAAAATGAAGAACTTGATTACTATGGCAGGGCAACATCAGGGAGTTTATGGTGTACCAGAATGCAATGCAACTGCAATTCCAGCTTGTGATGCAATGAGGAAATTGATTAATAATGTGATTTATTTAAAGTAAGTGGAAAGTCAAATTTATTCTTCAGTTATATAATGCAAAATTGATATGTGCATCAAAAGTTCATTTCCGTGTTAAAAAAAATGTTATGCATACAAATACTACCTACTTTATTTGGAAATGTGCCCTCTGTGGTTTGACCTCTCCTATATTATGAAAGAAAAAAATCATTGAATCTTTACAACATTATTACGCCTAATAAATTATCTGACATGCCTATTGATATATTCTTAAAAGTGAAATAAACAACAACGAACGCCTAAGTGTCAATTAAAGCATAAAAAGAAATTTTTGTCAATTGATGTACTTAAGTAATTTTACGTTTCTGATTTAGTTTGCATATTTTTCGGGGTTTTTGGCCGGGCTGTGTTTCTAAATTGTTAAGTTTTGTCAATATGGCGGAAAAAGGGATGATCATCAGCTAACGTCAGTGTCATCTACAATTAATGTTGTCAGAGCTGGATATGAATCTCCAAACCTGAAGATTTATAAAATTTATATTTCGTTTCTGAGAATATGTTTTACTGTTGTGGCTGCAGGAAGTAATTATTATTTAAGTTGGTATTAAAAGTTGAGTGGTCGAATGATGAGAAAGAGTTTATGGAAATATAATGTGGATGATGTATTGTGTAAAGGTTAATGCGATTAATGTAAATATATAAATAAATAAAATAAATCACACAGTAAAAATCTTCTACAGTGGCAACAGTGTGACTATCCGATGATCATCCTCGAACTAGTTTTTTAAATTAAATTAAATTTAAATATAGGTATAGATGAACTAAATTAATATTAACCTCGAATAATGAAGATAGCATATGTCAAAGTCAAGTTGAGGTTATGAAAAATACAAATACCGACAGAAAACGAATGAAAAACAATTGCAAAAGTTAATTTTGTTTTATTTGAACTACATTCGATGTAAATTTTTAGCTTATATGTTAATATCTATCGTTTATTACCAGCTTAAGCTTAGTTAAATTACTACCAACTTAAAAGCAGTAGTCACAGTATTAAATAAACACATAATACAAAAAATTAATAAAGCACCGACGTTAAAAGCCTGCACGTTCCGGGTTTTTTGGCTGGCTTTTACGCGGCCCGGCTCAAAGCTGTGCACGGGTCAGGCTAGGTCTCAGTATAAGAACTTATCAAGCTTTTCGAGTCTCAGTCCGGTCAAGCGAACCGTTTGGCCTTGTCGGACTGTTAGGGTCTGTCGGCCTGTTTGGGACTTTCACGCCGGTCCAGCTTTTCAGGACATTTTTTTTGTACTGATCCAAAGCAGACGATTGCTGTACTGCACCTACCTGAAATCTTTTTATTACTGATTCAGATGGACTATTCTCATACTGAACCGAAGCACTGTAGCACGGGTTCGAATCAGGCCGGGTCGGAGTTTAAAGACTTATCGGGATTTCCGGGCCTAAATCCGGTCAATCGATCCGTTAGGCCCTTTTGGGTCGTTAGGGTCTGTTGACCTGTTTGGGTCTCTTGGTCCTGTCAGGCCATTTGGAATTTTCAGGCCGTTCGGCCTTGTCGGGTCTACCCGGTTTTTCTGAACATTATTTCTGTATTAATTCGATGCAGATGATTGCTGTACTGCACCTAAGCGAAATCTTTTTCGTACTGACTCGGACGGACTATTTTCATACTAAACCAAAGAACCGTAGCACAGGTTTCCTGAAGCTCAGGTTTGAGTCAGGCCCAGGCCTCTGTTTAAAAATTTATCGGGGTTTTTGGGCCTAAGTCCGGTCAATCGGGCCATTAAGGTTTGTTGGTCTGTTTGGGTCTTTCGAGCCTGTCGGGCCGTTTGAAATTCTCGAGCCGTTTGGCTCTGTCGGGCCGTTAAGTTTTGTTGGCTTGTTTTGGTCTCGGGCCTGTTGGGCCGTTAAGTTTTGTTGGCCTGTTTGGGTCTCTCAGGCTTGTCAGGCCGTTTGAAACTCTCGAGCCGTTCAACCTTGTCGGACCGTTAAGGTCTGTCGGTCTGTTTTGTTGACCTGTTTGGCCCGGTTTTTCAGGACATAATTTTGTACTGATCCAAAACAGACGATAAGTCTACTGCACCTAATCGGAATCTGTTTCGTAATGACTTGGATGGACTATTTTCATACTGAATCAAAGCGCCGTAGCACGGGTTTTTCGATTGTGTCTTTGCGTGGCGAGGCCCAAAGCTTGGATTCGAGTCAAGCCTTTCCTGCGTTTAAACATTTATCGTGCTTTCCGGGGCTAAGTCCGGTCTATCTGTCTGTCGGGTTGTTAGAGTCTGTCGGTCTTTTTGGGTCTTTCGGGCCTGTCTGGCCGATTGGGATTATTGGGCCGTTTGGCCCTGTCGGGCCAACTTAAAAAGCAATAGTCACAGTATTAAATGAATATCTAGTACAAAAAATAAGTATATCACTGACGTTAGTACTGCACTGAACCGAGATTTTTTTTGTGCTGGGCATCCTCGTCGGAGGATTGTTGTACTGACTTGGACAAGCATTATTTTCATACTGAACTAAAGAAGATGATTTTCTTACTGCACCGTAGCAAGGGTTTCTTGAACGAGTCATTGCGGCGTCCGACCCAAAGATCGGGTTTGAGTCAGACCGGGCCTGAGTTAAAGTTATTAGATGTTTCGGACCTACAGCTGGTCAATTGGGCCGTTATGGTCTGTTGGGCTGTACGGGTTTCTTGGGCCTATCGGCCCTGTCAGGCAGCAGACGCTTTTCGTACTGCACCGAACCGAAATCTTTTTCGTACTGACAGAGGATTGTCGTACTAATTCAGACAGTCGCCATTGTATTTAACTTTATCAAGAATGTTTATGGAGGGCGAAGTTTGTAAAATGTGGAAGGGCTGGTCGCATCGAGATGGGACTTTGAAATGATCCATAATACACCAATTTTGTTTCGATTCGTTTACAAATGTTCTGCAATCAGAGCTGAGCAGAATCAGATCTACAGTCATCGATCTTGTAGTGTTGGAGGATCAAGCATTCTGCAAACAAAGCCACTCTATAGATGAAGCAGTGGACCTCTGTGTTAGCGGAGATTCGTCTGTGCCAGCCCTAGTCCTCTATTAACCTTCTTATAAAAGCTCTCTACGGAGCCAGATTAAACGTTAACCGTCGCGCCGTCCGTTTATCTCTTATAAATCTTCTCGGAAAAGCTATAAATGGGAATAGGACAGATCTGATCTGATCTTCGCCCTCTATTAACCTCCTCACGGAAGCTAGTTTCAAAATCATATCGGGCTTTGTCTTCAATTAACCTTCTCAAAAAAGCCATATGAAAAACCGCAAAACTCTAAAATGGAACACTTCAGGCTGGATTACAGTTCGCCTTCGCCTTCCACTGCAGTTCTTGAGAAGACTACAGACAGAAGCACATCAGGTTTAGACATTAAACAAACCACTTGTGGTAGTCAATAGTTGGGCTTTGACTTTAATTAACCTTTTTACAAGAATTTTCTGTGAAAACTCCCAAGGAAGCTATGTGCAGAACCAGATTAGGGGGTTTCTTTCAAATAGACTACCACCGATTGAATCGCTGTTAGGCTTCACATTTTAATTTTTTTCTGAAAAAGGTATATCTAGAATTCGATCAGGCTTTGGTGTCAGAAGCGTCACCTCAAGTTGTGCCAAGCTTTGTTCTTTAATAACTTTCTAACGGAGGCCATTCTTGCCTTCTATTTAATTAATAATCATCACAGAGAAGCTATTCACTAAACCAGATTAGGTACTACCTTCAAACGGTCCATTTCTGTTTAGTTCGCAGTTGAAGTTTTCATGAATCTTCCCATAAAAGTCGTGCGTAAAACCAGTTTGGTCATTGTATTCAAACCGGCCACTTTTGGCTGGCTCACTGTTAGGCTTTTCCGTTATGCACCCTTTTTGAGAGAGTCATTATCAATGGAAACAGATCAGGTATTAGCTTTAGTTGAGCTGCCTTGGTGGGCAACTGTAGGACTTTTTTTTCTTTAGTCTTTTCCAAAATCATATCGTGCCATTAACCGTTTTTTAAAGAACTCTTTAGAGAGCTAGATGGAATATTACTTTCAAACGGGCGACTTCTAGCTGGCTCAGGATTGGAATTTGTGTTCAATTAATTTTATTTCGTTTTGTCTTTAAGAGGGCCGTTTGGCTTTGCCCTCCTTAGGTCGCTTTAAGGAAGGTCTTTTAAAATTATATCGGGCTTTGCCCTCCATCATCCCACAAACGGGCCATTTCTGACTGGCTCACTATTAGTTTTTGCGTTTATCTAACCTTCTAAAGAGAAATATTATAAACGGAGACAGATCAGGTTTTAATTTCAATCGGGCTATTTGTGTTAGCCAACAGTAGGGTTTTATACTTTTTTAGCTTTTTAACGGAAACTATTTCCTAACAGATATCGTGCTGTACTCTGCATTAACCTGAAGAACAATATTGAACGTCACTTTTGGTTGAATCTCATTTCTTATTAAACTTCTTGAGAAAGTAACCAATCAAGTTCTGGCTTTAAATGGAACGCCTATGGTAGCCAATAGTCGGATTTTGCCCTTCATTAACTTTCCCACGGAGCCAAATTGGACATTACCTTCAAATTGGCCACTTCTGGTAGGCTCATAGTTGAGCTGCACGAAACCAGAAGGGGCACTTTAGACAGGATCACAGTCGGCTTTCGTCTTTCTCTGAACTTCTCCAGAAGGTTACAGACTTGGGCATTGAACGAGTTATTTGCAGCTAACGGTTGCGCCTTTACCCTCCATTAGTCTTTTTACAGTTTACAAAAACTCATTGAGTACCGTTCTACATTAACCTTCTTGAAGAAGCTATTTGTGAAACCAGGTCAAGCGTTATTTCCAGACGGGCTACTTCCGGTTAGATCACCTCCAGACTGCATATTCTGACTTTCGTGAGAAAAGCGTACTCAAAAACCAGTCAGGCATCGGCGTCAGACGCGTCACCGCAAATTGAATCGAGCTTTACCCTTCAATAACTTTCCCGTAGATGCCATTTATAAAAATAAAGGTGGCTTCATCTTCTATTAATCGTATCAGAAAAACTATCTACAATCTCAGATTAGGCACTGATTCATTTGAGGGTGAATCATTCTATTAACCTTTTCAAGAAAGTCATGAGCAAAACTAGATTGGGCATTTTTCTCAAACGTTGGTTTCCGTCTTTACTTAACTTTCGAAGCAGCAGATCTAAACGTTAGTTAGTTAGTTGGTTTTCGCATTTCATTAATCTTCTCGAGGAAACTCAAACGGTAACGAATCAAGCCTGGGCTTTAAAGAGGGCTCTTGTGGTGACCAACGGGTTTCTCTTTCTCAGAAGCTGTTTTTCAAAAAAGTCATCTACTAACCAGATTGAGTATTACGTTTAAATAAGGCCCTTCTGGCTGGTTCACGGTTGGATTTTACTTGACTTTCTCAGGGCAGGGAGCCAACAATCGAGTTTTGCTTTGTTTTTAAAGACATATCAAGTTTTGTCCTTCATTAACTTTCTCGGATTGCTCAAGAAAATTATACAGGGAAACGGATCTACTTGGACATCGAACGAGTTAATTATGCTCATTACCAGTCGGATTTTGCTCTCTTTTAGCCTTCTCACAAAAGCCATTTACCAAAAGCTCTTTTTGTTTATTGAACTTGGCGAGAAAACTATAAACGGAAACGGATCAAGCTTTGAAGTCAGAGAAGCTATCTGCAGTAGTCTAGAATCGGGTTCTGCGTTTCACTTTTCTTCCGAGAAAGTCAGAACGGACTTTGCTCTTCGTTACCCTTTTCAAGAAAGTTATGCCCAGAACCTCGCCAGGTTTTGACTCTGATTAACCTCGAAAGAATTTTACATGGAAAGAGAGTAGATTCGGCCTCAAAAGAGTTTTTACTTTTAATAAAAGTCGGGAAAGCTTTACATGAAGATGGATTAGATTTCGAACTTGAAAGGGTCAGCTCCAGTCTTCATTATTTTATCCTCAAGAAGACTGTACATGGAAACGGATCAGTTTTTGCCTTCAAATTCAAATGCTGCAGCAAAATTCTTTAACTTCTCGTTTTTAGTATTTGCGCTTTTTTTCTGACTTCAACAGTAACAGAAAGCATTTTACATTTATCTATCTGTAATTACTGCATAGCGAAAACTCTTTAACGGAAAGATATACAGTAGAAATCTTTTTTACGTTTACCTTTTAAAATTTCTGCTTAAGTCAGTATGTATAAATGAAGTTTTGTATTCTAGCACGAAGTTGCATCTAATATGAATAATAGTAAGTAAGTAGGTTTATAGGAGAACAAGCGATAAGATGTATTAATGTAGGTTAACGGCTATTCTATGGAAAATTAAATTGCATATAATAATTGTAAGAATGTTATATTTAGTTTTATTGCCTAGTTATAATAGGTTGAAGTGTTTAATCTGAGATATTAATATGCTTATATAAAATACAATTTTGTATTATCAGTGAGTTTCTAACAGTTTATTTTAAAGTTTTTATTATTCACAGGGCCTTACAGGAAGAATTAGTACCAGCAACGTATTGGCACAATCCTCTCAATACAAACAAATATATAAAACGTAGCACGTATTTAGCAGATATTAATAACGAAAGAAATATTAATGAAGCCTACATTGAGAATTTACAAGCGTTAGATAATTTTGTTATGGTTAGACATGGTGCAGATGAAGTTGTGCAACCCACGGAAAGTTCTTGGTTTGGTTTTTATAAAGATGGGCAATCTAGTGAAATAGAAACCTTACCCGAAAGTGAACTTTATAAATCGGTAAGTTTAAATTTAGTGTAAGTACTTACAAAAGGAATTTAAAATGGCACACTTTTCCAATTTGTATTATAAACATACTACATACTACGAGGGTCGTTTGAAAAGTCCGTGCAAAGTCAGAGAGATGGCACTACTGGCGCATATCGAGGTTATATTTAGTTAGTAGCATCTCTTGGAAGAACACACACCAAGTTTCAGCCAGATCGGTCTGTTTCTTTGTGTTTGGCATTCGTTTGAATCGAGGAAGTCGAGTGATTTTCAAAAAATGGACGAAAAGAATTTCGTGTGTTGATTAAACATTACTTTATGAAAGGCAAAACGCCTCAGGAGACTACAGAGAAGCTTGATAAACATAAACCTTCGATTAGAACAGTTTATAAGTGGTTTCGAAATTTTCGGAGTGGCCATATGGGCACAAGTGACGGTGAACGTTCTGGACGCCCTGTTGAGGTTACTACTCCAGAAATCATTGATAAAATCTTCATTGACTATCTGAAAAAGGGTAAAACTATTACAGGTGCATGTTATTCATCGTTATTGGACCGTTTAAAAAGCGAGCTGCAAGAAAAACGCCCACGATTGGCCCACAAAAAAGTCCTTTTCCATCACGACAACGCACCAGCTCACGCCTCAGCAGTTGTGGTCGCAAAATTAATGGAAATAGGGTTCCAACTCGTTTCACATCCCCCCTATTCTCCAGAATTGGCTCCCTCGGACTACTATTTGTTCCCCAATTTGAAGAAATATCTGGCGGGAAAAAGATTTTATTCAAACGAGGAGGTGATTGCAGAAACGAATGGCTATTTTTCAGACTTGGACAAATCCTATTATTCAGAAGGGATCAACAAACTAGAGCAGCGTTGGGCGAAGTGTATAGCCTAAAAGGAGACTATGTTGAAAAATAAAAAAGGTTTACCCCAAACAATTAAGTAGTTTTTATTTTTGCACGGACTTTTCAAACGACCCTCGTACTTTCTTAAATGAAATGTTAAAGTAAATATTTTTTTAGCATAAACGATTGATTAATAGTTTCTATTAAACAAATAAACGACTTAATAGTCCGAAGGTTGTTTCTTTAACCGAATGCAAAAAAATTTAAAAAAAAACAAAAATAATGCTTTGTCATTTTAAGGTACAAGTCTAAATACGCATAACACCTGCTAGAAAACAATCACTCATTTTCACAGTTTTCTTCTTTCTGTATTTTACAGTTGGTTTGTTTTTAATTAAACATTTATTTGTTTCAGGACCGGTTAGGTTTAAAGCAAATGGACAAAAAAGGCAAACTGCATTTTTTGTTGAACGACTGGAAACATGCAGCATTTGAATGGAATTGGTTTAGAGAAAATATTGTAGATACATTTTTAAAATAAGAAAATTAAATAGTAAAGATGTTTGTTTCTTTCTAATGATACACAAAACGTTATGTTCTACGCAGATGCTTTTAATGAAAGAAGGCTGTCTGTTTACCTCAAACAGTGTGGGCTTGAAACACTACATAATATTTATGTTAAGTAAACAATAAATAGCAATAATAACTTACACGTATAGATGTCACATTAGGAATTATCCCAACAAGCACATAAATTTCAGATTGGCATTTTTATAATTCCTCTATAACTTAACTGTTGTTACGAAAAGTGTTTGTAAGTACAGATGATTAGGTAGTTGATGAAAGACTATACTTCTCTGATAAGCATAAATCAATTATTTATATATAAATCTGCCTTGAAGTTATGGTTCATTACAAAATGTTTAATTAAACTATTTCGTTTGGCAAATCGATACAACACAAGAAATGCATAATAATTCTTCATCTATCGTACCGTAGATGTATGTTGTAATGTATAGATATGTTATAAAAGAATCGATTTTATAAATTTGTTAATTGGGATAAAATATCAGTAACCATTACGATTACTTATTGATTAAATTAAGTTATTAAGTTATTAAAATATAGAAATGCTGTAGATTATTTGGTAATCGTTTATCGATAAACATTTACGAATATAAACATATCGTAACGTCGTAGTTTAATAACAACACTGGTAAATGACTTTAAATCTTAAACAAAAATTTCTACAATTGACACATTACTCATAAATTACAAATTTAATTCTTCCATTGTTAAAAATAAATAAAACCATCATCTCAATTGACATAAGTTTGAGATATTGTCACATCATTTTCTCTTTATTTTCTTGATAACAATAGTGACAAATATACAAGTCCAAGCGCCTAAGTTATTAGAAAATAATTGAACAAATAAACATTTCAAGTACAGACGTTACCAGTAAGTTTTAAGGTTGAAGATCCGCTGCACGGCCTTTAGGCACTTTTTTCACAGCTATGTGGCTCTGGTGAGGCCGACGCCCGTGGCGTCGTATCGTCTCACTCTCTTGGAGTAAACACCCGGCTGAAAGTCTGACTCTGACTAGCCCTGGCTACAGGACATCTGTGTGTATCACGGATCGTTTCAAAACCATTCCCACCTCAAAAGGACCAGCCATTCCCGAGATACAGGATATCTGTCAAAAAAACTCAAGACGTTCAGTGGTGCTCGGATCGTTTAAGAGTTATTCCCCCATCACACTTAACTATAAAAGTTACATGTTAACAGGGTTAAGCGTTCCAGAAAAAACAAAAGACCTCACCTAAAAGTCTAAGTCTCATCTTTAAGTATAAGACTAGCCGTTTCTGAGGTACAGAACATCTGTGAATGAAGAAACAAACGATGGTCGATGGTGCCCGGATCGCTTAAAAGTCGTTACCCTACCATACCTAACAACCAAAGTCTCACCTCAATAGGACCAGCCGATCCTGAGAAAAACTAAACAACGATCGAGGACGATCAGTCTCGTCCAGATCGTCGGAAAGCCATTTTCTTACCACACCTGACAGTTTAAATCGTATCCCGAGATGCAGAATACCTGCCAAGAAAACAAAAAAACGGTCGGCCTTGTCCATATCGTCTGATAATTATTTTCCCATTACACCTAAGACTCAAAGTCCCATCCCGATAGGATCAGCAGTTACTGAGATATGAAAAATTAATCAGAAAAACAAAAGACCTTGTCAAGAGAGCTGATGTCATTATGGCTGGGGCTACGTTCTCGTACGGGCCACGTTCGGTGACCTAGAAGACTAAACAAACGTCACTACGGCTTGGGTTACACTCTCCATTAACCTTGTTAAAAAAGCTAAATGTTACTACGGCTCGGGCTACCTAGGTCAGGTTTCGCCGTCCATTAACCTTGTCGAGACGGCTAAATGTCACTGTGGTTCGAGTTATGTTCTCGAACAGGCCCTAGGTCGTGTTCCGCCTTCCATTAATTCTCTCAAGAGAGCTAGCTAACAGTCGCTATCGCTCGGGCAGTTTTTATTATTTAACAGAAAACAAGATGATACAATTCTCAAAAAGATTAGAAGTCTCGAATTTCTACTTACAATGCAAAAACGAAAGAAAATCGATAAATTTTATTTCTACCAATGGATTGGCCTTGGAAGATTAGAACGGTACCGTGAAAATCTCATTGGTGTATCGATAATAATAAGCGAGATATTCGATAATTACGTTGAAAATGAGACGTCTTGTACATGTGAGGGTTTTGTTGTAGTTTCTGTTTTGTTTTTCAAATGAAATGATTATAAGAATCTGTAAACGTTAAATACTGGGCGATCGAAATAAATACGAAGTCCAAGCGAGCCATGACTCGTACTATGTGGCATCTATTGTTTGTTCAAATTTTAATTTATAATTGTTGTTTTGAAATGTCAAATTGAATTTAAATACTGGTTTAAACTAACAATTCAAAACTGTCGATTGCTATCTACTCTCTTACCAGCGTTGTGACATGGTACGAAAACAAATCTTTTAAAACATTAACCCCGACGTTACAAACTTGTAACATCTTTCAAAATTACTCCGTGTTAAAAAGTTACTCACCAAGTAACTCAAATACTTATTTGAATGCAATCCGGCTATTAAGACTACTTACCTTGATTAGGATCGTGGATGTCAGATAGCTTTAAATTAAACTGGGATTTACCAACACTGTGATGAACCACAGGTCCGTTATTTAATTTTTATGTTAAACATAAACAAAAAACTAAAAATAGGTAACTAATTCACAAGTTGGACTCCAGAGCTTTTTGGTTAAAATTGGAAGAAAAACTCAAAATTCCAAAAGTTTATCAATTAGACATAAAAAAATAATATACAATTTTATTCAGTCGATATATTTATTGCAAACATATAGAAAAAAAAACAAAAAGAAACGACCACTCATCAAATTTAAGTAGGAAAAACTTAAAAATATAGAATTCCTAATTCAATATAACCAATAAGCAAACCAAATCTTGAATTCCCCAACAAATTCTGAAAGTTGATTTAATATAATCCAGTACGAGTCCACACTATTTTTGACATGTTCGTACCAACCTACACTAATAAAATCTTGACCAGATTTAAAAATGTTTAAATAATTATATTATGACAAGTAACGAACCGTTACAAACTGCGTTCGAAATTATAAACTCGTATATGTGTACACTATAATTTTAACTCAAAATCACCTGTCTAATGAGCTTTTAGAGTTACATAGGTTCACACCATTTGAATCACCTTGCATATTGATTACTGATCTGAAATAACATCAGTCATTTTATAGCAAGGTTCTCCGGTAGAATGAATATCAAACTGAATCAAACGCAATACGATGACAACATTTGTGCCAGGATTCAAACGCCCAGGATCGACTTAAACTACAAAGCAGATTTAAAAATATGATCGATGATTTTCGATACTTTTAATACTTTTTTAAAATTCAAATTAGGATTTTTAGATTGTTCGATGAAAATACAATTTGTGCGACATCACTTAAAAATCCGACTGGCCGCTTTCATCATACACACATACCGTCACTGACATACATATCTGACAGCACCGTACTGTTACCAAAACCGGACCGACCAACCCTTACCGTTGCTTACATTCACGGACACCCTACCGTAGATCTCAGGTGACAATTCCTCCAGCGCGCTTTTCCTACCTTTTTTTAGCATCCAAACCTGCCTTGATTCGGCTTCGCATGGTTTTGACTAGCTTGGTGAGTGTTCCTCGTGCAATACTGTAGTATAAATAATAAATGTCCCAAAGCGTTCATTTGCATTTAAATACGAAATGGAAGAATTGTTTGTTCACTTGGATAAATTACAAAATAATCAAAACCTGGACCAAACATTGTCTGATAAAATGATAATTGCGAAGCTTTTGATGTCTGCCAAGATAGTACAAACATTTTATGTCAGTTTGAGATTCAGTTCCTGAAGATAAGCAAAAAATAGATTATTTAATTGGAAGACTTAGAAGAGGAAAGATTAAAAAGTAGAAACAGTGAAGTAAGGACAACCTTGTTTTTCTGGACGATCGGCAGCAAACGTCAATTTCCGTAAAATTGCTTGTGTTCAGAAGCAGTCATCACGTTTACGGCGCTATTAGCCACTTTTTAATATTGCATCCATCACAGATTTGAAAAACAACCCGCTTTTCTCTACATAAACATCAATTTCGATGCAACATCTTATACCTAACCTTAAATATAAAAGGCAGCAGAATGCGAAAGCGTTCTTAAAGGGCTGCGTGGGCGAAATCCTGCTAGCAAGTAAATCAGAGTTGGTTGCTGCCAACCGTACAGGAACTTTACAATTCAAGTGCTACCGCTTGCTGACTGCTCCTAAACACAAGCGTTTTTTAAAACGGCACCACGTTGATTATATTTATGGGCTTATAAATATGATCTTTATGATGTTATCACTAATGTTTGAAGATTCTGGGAAAAACGCTGAAAATCTAGTCTAAACGCTCGTGGGAACTAAATAGCCAACATATTACTAGTTCGAAACGTAAGAAAGTCTTGAGAGCTGTACGTCTAGAATCCACAAATTATAAAGTTACAAATCGAATTTAGGGACTTACAGATATGAGTTCTCATGTTAATGCCAGGAAATTTTAGGAATTTGCTTTAAACACCCGTAAACGATAAACAAGCAACAGTTAGTATTATGTGTAAATGCAGAAAATAGATAATAATTCTTTTATTGAACAGCCGACGTCAAAGTTGTAGACAAGTGGGGGTTTTAGGGATGTAGCCTCCCTCGAATCAGTTTTTTCCAACTTGCAAACTTATTTTGCTTAGTATGCTGCTACCACTAAACTTGCTGTGGTTTAACTAGAGTTCTTCGATAGTAATTTGGCGTTTATCACTGAGTTGGAGTGTGGACACGCTTGTCAAAGAAGAGAGACGAAGATATACATTATTTCTCCACTCGTACTGCGAGTCGGGTGTAAAGAACAGAAGGAGGAATTTATCAGTAGATTCTTTTTCTGTAACAAGTGAGTTGTAAGAATTTACTTCCCATTTTCTTTATAATGCGGTTGTTTAAAGTAGGCAGAGAAAATCCTTAAAACTGTGTAAAATCTTAGTAAATTCTCTTAATACGGATTGACATTTATTATTCAATTAGCGAATGGTTGCGTTTTATTGTTAGTTTGTTTTGTGTAAAATCTTAAGGTAAAATTGAAATTTTTTTATCAAATTACTACCTGCTATTAGAAATATTGCGATTTTTCTGTAAGGAAGCATCTCTTGTTTAATTTGTCTGGTGTTACTTGTATACTGAGGACAGTGAAAAAAAAATAAAATAATTCGCTCTGCTATAATAAATTAATAAAGTTTGCAGTTTTCAGTGTATTTAGTCCTAACCCAATATAAAGTTCAATTATCGAGTTAGAACTGTTAAAGGAGGTAAGGCAGGATATAGTGTTCCAAAAGGTATAGTGCGTTTATGACTTTCACTCTGTAAGTATTTTACAGCGAGTCCACCATAAAAGTCAACAAATACAAGCAGTGGCAGGTGTCACGGACGATTTGGTAAACCAAGAACCGTATTGGAATTGTCAACAATTAGGACTGAAGACATGTTTTGTGACCTTTGACCAGCCGCTTTTCTTTAAGGCAAGAAAAATGGGAATGAAAAACGTAGAGCTACGACTAGGTGGTTTCCATACGTATATGTCGTTTCTCTAAGCTATTTTATGTCCGGAAGTGGCCTTCAGGAATTGCTATGCCTAATTTTTGTCCTTAACACAATTGAAAAGATTATGGGAGGTCATGCTTTCAGCAAAGCAGTTCGTGCACACTTGCTCATTCACTGTGTTTTGCCTTCCATAACTTTGAACAACTGTGATATTACAGAAGGGGAGAAAAATAGTGTACGAGGTATGTGAGAAAAGTAATGAGACTGATTTCATACTAACCAAAGTTTTTATTTTTTCCAAACAACAATGTTATCTCCTTCAAAGTAGTTCCCTTGGGCAGCTATACACCGGCGGAGTCGTTGTTCCCACTCTTGGTAGCAGCGCTGGAAGTCTTCAACTGGTATGGTTTTTAACTGGTCGGTCACAGTCTTTTGAATGTTCTCCAGAGTTCCAAAATGACGTCCTTTTAGGACATGTTTCAATTTCGGGAAAAGGAAAAAGTCACAAGGACTCAAATCAGGTGAATAGGGGGGGATGAGGAACAACAGTAATGCGTTTTGATGTCAAAAATTCACTGATGGAAATTGCTGTGTGACACGGAGCATTGTCATGATGAAGCATCCACTTGTCTGCAATGTCTGGTCTCACACGAATCACTCTTTTCCTGAGCTTTTCAAGGACACTTTTATAAAACACTTTGTTGACAGTTTGTCTTGGTGGAACAAATTCTTTGTGCGCGATACCCTTACTGTCAAAAAAACAAATGGTCTTGATCTTTGATTTGCTCATTCGACATTTCTTCGGCCGAGGAGATGACGGAGTGTGCCACTCTTCGCTTTGCCGCTTTGTTTCAGGATCGTACTCATATATCCAGGATTTATCACCTGTGATCACACAATTGAAGAATTCTTGGTCATTGGCAATCCACTCAAGAAGATCAACGCACACGTTTTTTCGAATGTTCTTCTGTTCAGTTGCGAGGTTTCTCGGCACCATTTTGGCACAAATCTTTCGCATGTTCAAATTGTCTGTCGAAATTTGATGCACGGTGAAAGTGTTTAAATTTAACTGTTCACTCATCATCCTTATTGTTAAACGACGGTCTGATCTCACAAGAGCCCTCACACGTTCAACGTTTTCGTCAGTTTTTGAAGTTGAAGGTCTCCCTGAGCGAGGTTCATCTTCAACGTGTTCTCGGCCGTCCAAAAATGATTTGTGCCAGCGGAAAACGCGTGCTCTTGATAAGCACTGTTCCCCATAGACCCGTTTCAACTTTTCAAAAGTCACACTCGCGGATTCACCAAGTTTTAACAAAAAACTTTATTGCACAACGTTGCTCTAAATTCCGATGCTCCATTTCTGTAACACACAACAAAAACACAACTTCACTGATGGCGCTGTCAAAACTAATGTGTTAGCTGTACGGAGTTGTAACTCGGACTGAGGAAGTGGAAGCGATAAACAAACCGGTTTGGCACAGGCCGGTAGACACAACGTTGCCAGATCTCCCGCAGTGTTGCCAGTCTCATTATTTTTCTCACACACCTCGTAGGCTACTTGATATCAGATTTTCATAAACAGATATTAAGTTGTGTAACAATTGAAAGAAATGAGAGCATGGTTAGCCCGCAGTTGAAGATAGCTAAAGAACTGGAAAATTAGAAAAGAATGGTTTTAATTCTGCACTGTCGGTGCAATATTATCACATGGTGACAATAATGAAGAACTTCATAGCAACCGAACGTTTAGGAGACTGGGAGGGCCATCTAGCATGTGTACAGAGAATGATACTTTTCCTTTATGCATGCGGCCATTTTTTGAATCTAAAATAACTCCGGATGAATTTACACAATTTGTAAATGAGGGATACTTTGCTATAAGAAGGAATGACTCCTTCTGGGCTGGTTTATGGTCTGATCTCACAGTTGAGCAAACATTAATGAAAGAGATGAAAATTACTGGAGGGATAACTAAAGGAAGAGGAATAAGCAATTTAACAGTGCTGCATCTGCTCTTTATTAGAGCAATTTAGCGGAGTGGTTTTTACATCAGGAGAGCAGCATGTAGATCTACGGCCCTCACGCCAACGCCGAGATGGAGCAGACCGAAAAAAATTGCTGGAATGGTTCAGTACCTACTCTCCTTTTCAGAAGACAGAACAGCTATCCAAAGGTATTGTAGGTGATTCCACAATAAATTGTTATTAAACCCTGAAAATCGGTAAAGAACTTATGGTAAAAGAATTTGGTAATAATTTTACTGATCTGAAGATACCACGGAATAATAATGCAAATCCCAAAGCAGCTATGACCAATTCAATAAAAGTGCACGATGAAACTTTGGTCATCGAGCCACTCCTTTTATTCCAAAGAATTTTAAAGAAAAACGATGACTACTTGAAGTCTGTTCTGCAATACAAGTTATCTCCATTCTCATTTTCACTTTTCGATACAGATGGAATGAGAAAAACGGCAAAATCTGCTTTTTATGCCCTCCTACCTAGCACAGACATGGCAGTAGACTTTACTACAAGTTTCAACGTTCTTGATGGTGGGTTCCTTCTCAGCCGCCTGAGATGGGAAGCGGGAACAACTTTTTCCAATATTTGTCAACAGTATATATTGCATGCGAAGAGCAATTTTGGACCAACATTCTCGGTAGTTTTTGATGATTATAGTGACAAGAACGACAACCTAAAGGTCCTAGAGCAAAGCAGAAGAAAAGTGGGTAAGAGTTCTACGGATGTCAACTTTGATGAACACATGAAAGTTACTGTACAACAACAACACTTCCTGGCTAATGCACAGAGTAAATGAATGGTGATCGGATAGAGGCACACGTTGCAGTGAATGATGCTGACTATGACATCATACAGGTTGCAATTAGCAAAGCTACGACGAATCCTTGTGTGACCGTTGTCGGGGAGGATTTCGACCTTGTTGTGATGCTAACGGCCTTATCGCCACCTACTAACAACATTTTCTTTCTAAAACCAGGAAGTAGGAAAGTAGAAACCCAACTGTTTTTGTCTCAACAGCTATAACAGTTTTAGCGGGTGTGATACAACTGCAACCATATTCAGGAAGGGTAAAACCTCAGTTATTAATTTGTATAACCTGGATCCAACCATAGCAGAAATAGCAGGTACTTTTTATAACCTTTCATCAACACCTGATTTTGTTATGAGTGCAAGAGAAAAGATGTTTCTGGCAGTTTACCGTGCTTCCCCAAAAGAGGCTAATTTGCATCAACTCCGATACAACGCGTTCTTGGAAAGCACAAAGAAGCTTAAGCCTCACCTGTTGTCTCTCCCTTCAACCAGAACTGCTGCAAAGCTAAATTTATTTAGAGTGTACTTACAAGTGCAGATATGGCTGAGCAACAATCTGCCTCCTGAGAATTAGGGATGGAAAAGAGGAATAGATGGAAACCTTGAACCGGTAATGAATACAGATCATCCTACACCGGACTCAGTATTTAGTACAATTTTCTGCAGATATGTGAATGCCAGAAAGCAGGACTTACGTGCAGCCAAGCTTGCACTGATTGTCGAGGAGTGTGCACCAACAGTGCTTCGGTGAACCCTGTCGAACAGCATGAAGACGACCCATTCGACATCGTAGAATGTGAAAAAGTATATGAGGCCATTTAACAATGCTAACTGAATAATTGAACTTTATATTGAATTATTAGTATTATTAATACAACATTTTTATATGTTATCAGCCTTCTATCAAGATTTTCTGTAAAAATAAAAATATTTACGCGAAAGTTCGATTTTCAACATTATTTTCATACCTTTCCCTCACCATAACTTCTAAACTATCAATCCTACGAAAAACATGCATAGGACCCTTCTTGTAGGAAATTCTGTCTACTTTAACTTTGTATAAAGGGTACGTTTACCTAAGTCAATAGGTTCCGAGATATTTGAGAAAACATAAAAAGAATGCACTTTAAATTGCCTGGACTATTAGTGGCCTAACGAAATTTAAGTCACTTGGTACTTCTTCGCCATTGATAGTAAGGCAGCCGTGAAGAATTTAGGTTGGGTAGTTAGTGAAAGTTATTGTTTATATCTAAAAGTATCTCTTGTCGAGGTTTTTCTCTTTTTAGCTTTTAATAAAACGCTGACGGCGGAACGTCTGTATGCATGCGTGATGTTTGTGTCTTCGTATGCGTTTCTCGCTATGTTGAGTAAGTACGAGATTAATTTTTACGTTTTGTTTTAATCTTACTAATTATTGAAATAATTTGCTACATTTTAAAATTTGCATTGTGTTTTCTTTGCAGCTCAAGTGTTTTTAATAATAATAATAATAACAACAACACTAGCACGTTCCGTATGTAAATTGACATCGATATCAAATATTATATTCGTTATAATTATGAAGTCTGCTTACAATAGGAAATGTTTAACATGTACAGTAGATAAGGAAGCCTAATTTATTATCAGGACATTCTGTACAATCTACAAAACAAAAGAACGACATTCTTCGAATTTAAACACAACTGTTGTGTAATTTAAATAAAATTTCAAACAGGTGTTTATTCAGTATAAGATTTTAATCAAGTATCTTTCAGTTTCTAGCAGTTACTACTTTCAATGTTTCCTCTTTCGAAAATATTCCTGATTTTAATCATTTCTACTTTAGCCTGCTGCGAAGCTTATACGCCCATTGTGATGTGGCATGGTTTAAGTAATCATTTTTTCTAATCATTGCTATTATTTAAAATTAAAAATACTTTAAGGCATTGTTTGCATTCTAGGTGACACTTGCTGTATTGATCATCGGCAGGGAAAAATAGCAAAGTATCTGAGAGAAGCCTTACCTGGAGTTTACGTTTTACAATTACAGATTGGAAAAAATCCAACTGGATGATTTTACAAACAGTCTTATAATGCATCCTGATCAACAAATCGAAATAGCTTGTAAAATAATCAAAGAAGATCCTTTATTGACTAACGGGTACAACGCTATAGGATGGTCGCAGGGTTCTCAATTTCTGTAAATATTATTTTTAAAGTATTTTTCTCTGATTAAATTATAAATTCTTAAACAATTCCAGGCGTGGTTTAGTTCAAAGATGTCCTCAACCAAAAATGAAAACTTTAATTACAATGTCTGGACAACATCAAGGAGTTTATGGGTTTCCATCATGTAATCCTGTAACAATATCGTTTTGTGAAAACCTAAGGCAGTTTATTAATCATTTAGTTTACTTCAGGTTCTTTTTGTAAGTTTCATTTTTTAATTCTTAATCAATGAAGAATTCTTCTAGCATTATACAAGAAACGGTAGCACCAGCAACGTATTGGCATAACCCTTTTGATGAGAAAGCCTATGTAAAGAAAAGTACTTATCTAGCTGACATAAATAACGAAAGGTACATTAATCAAACTTACATAAAGAATCTGCAATCACTAGAAAATTTCGTAATGGTTAAATATGAAAACGATACAATGGTAATACCAAAAGAATCAGCTTGGTTTGGTTTTTACAAAAGGGGACAATCAAGTAAAATAGAAAATTTACATGAATCTGAGCTCTACATTTCTGTAAGTAAACTAACAATGTTGCAGTATGCTTAAAAGTTATATTAAACATTTATTTAGGACCGTTTGGGATTGAAACAAATGGAAACAGATGGAAAATTACACTTTTTATCAAATAATTGGGATCATGTGGATTTTCATCGGCCGTGGTTTAAAGAAAATATTGTAGATAAATTCCTTAGATGATAATAGTCTGTGTATTATTTATTATTTAAGTAGAAAATATAATTGAGTATATAATATCTATACTTACTTTTATTTAGAACTAAATGTAAACGTTATTTGCTGCAATGGGGAAGGTTGTAATGCCCGACAGCTAGCTCTATCAATAATCGCTTTGCAAGGCTTCCTATTTAATCATACTAAGCAGTCTCATTATTCAACTAGCCAAACTCAGAGCTAATAGTTGTGTTTTATCGTTAGTTTGTTTTGTGTAAAATTTTGGTAAATTGAAAAATCTGAAGGTAAAACTTTTCATCAAATTACTAGCTTACCTGGTATTAAAACGATTGGGATTTTTCTATAAGGAAATCTCTTTTGTTTAATTTTCTGGTATTTGCTTGCAATTATTCTGGTGATTCTCAACATCTATAAATAGGGTAAGAAATTCTTTTTGAATTAATATAGTCTTAAATTAATGGCGATCGTTTTATCAAAGTATAAGGGACATCCCGATACATAAAAAACCTTGGAAGAATTTTGTTGTGTTGCCGTTGTAGCTTTACAAAGCTATTTACAGACATTTGATGTTGATGAGCTCTACCAGGTATACGTATGCGAGATCAAGACCACCCCGCTTTCCCCACCTTTCCAAATCCAAACCCCTGGTTCATTATAGACCAGAATGCAATCACTCTTGCAACCACTTTAGTACCTATCCAGACTACAATTGCTCGTCCGATTACAACACACCGGGTTACCTGCCGGACTATGACCTCGCTGTATTACTGCCCCGTTAACTCACAGCCATCTTACATTCCTGCCCTTATAGCCACTTTTTTAATTAATCTAATCGTGTTCAACCCACCGGTAGTAACGCCTGCTTCCCTCCAACCCCATTTCTCACTCCCATATCAAGCTAATCTCTTATATTCCTCTGTCAACACCATTATCGTAGTTTAGCGGACAACTCCTTGTGGAGAATGGCCAAAGTCCTGCGGCACAAGTGGTCCCCGATCCCCCCGATTCATGGCGAACGGGGCTTAGCACACACCGATGAGCAGAAGGTCGAGGCTCTTGCCGACAACCTGGAGCGCCAATGCTCCCCTAACTACGCCAATGCTAACGTTCAGCACATTGGGCGAGTACATAGGATAGTGAGGACAATGCTAAGAGATCAGGACGACCGCGAACCGCAGATACTGCAGCCTGCCTCCTCGGAGGAGGTTCGGGAGCATATCAAGGCCACTCAGGCCAACAAAGCTCCGGGTTCGGACGGGATCACCAACAGGGCACTCAAGGCTCTCCCGAACAAGGCCATCGCGGCCTTAACCGGGATTATCAACGCCATGCTGCGGACGCGCCACTTTCCACAGCAGGGGAAGTGTGCTGACGTCATAGTCCTGCCAAAGCCGGGCCAGGCGCCGTCTTTCCCGCAAAACTACAGGCCGATCTCGCTTCTGCCTGTGGTGGGAAAGATAGCCGAAGGCGTCGTGCTGAGGCGACTTCAGCATGAACTGACTGAGGGAAACGTTCTCCAGGACGAGCAATTCGGCTTCCGAGCCGGTCATTCCACCGTCCACCAGATCCTGCGAGTCGTGGAACACGTCACGGACGCTTTTAACAAGCGGCAGTCGACCGGTGCGATCTTCTTAGACGTGTCGAAAGCTTTCGACAATGTCTGGCACCAGGGACTCCTGCACAAGATGCTGGATGCGAACATCCTACGCGCGCTCGTTCAGCTGGTCGCGTCTTACCTCCGGGACAGACGCTTCCGTATCAAGCTGAACGGTTGCAGATCGCTCCTCTCTCCGGCGCTCTTCAGCATCTACGTGCGAGATCTCCCGATGACGCCCCATACGAAGCTCGCTTTGTACGCGGATGATACTGCCCTGCTGGCAAGCTCCGTGGCACCACGGCTCGTCATGCGATATCTGCAGACGGCAGTCGAGGACCTCGAGGAGTGGTTTTGAACCTGGCGGATCGAAGTCAACTCCGATAAGAGCACTGCGATTTGGATGACTAGACGACGCCACCGTCCCGTTCGGTCGCCAGATTCCATGGAGGACGGAAGCCAAATATTTGGGCGTCACCCTTGACGCTAGATTGACTTGGGCTTCTCACATCGATAAGTGTGCCAGTTGCGCGAAGGCGGTCTCGGCCAAGCTGTATCCCTTAATTAACCGACGAAGCAAGCTCTCTTCCGAGAACAAGCTGAGGTTATATAAGGCGATCGTCCGTCCGACTATGACGTACGCAGCTACGGTCTGGGGATACGCCGCGACATCACACGTGAAAAAGCTCCAGGTCATCCAGAACAAGGCCCTGAGAATGGCATTCGACGCGCCCTGGTATGTTCGCAACGACCAGTTGCATGAGGACGCCGGGCTAGTCACCATAGCGGACTTCATCAAGGAGTCCGCAGTGCGCCTGTATGATTCGCTCGCGGATCACACAAACCCCCTCATCAGTGCGTTGGGAGACTACGACGAGGCCGAACGCCACCGTCACAAGCGCCCTCGAACAATACTGCTCCCGTGAGTGGTGGAGCCGCCGCGTTTTTAACACGGCAACGAAACTAACTCTCTTGCGGTAAAATTTGAGAACTTGAGATGAGGGAGGTAGAGACTTGTCTAGGTACTCCATACAGCCATGCAGTTCATCGTTCATCATTATCGTAGTAACCAGGTAACCTCCACCGATGACGACAGTACCAGAATCAACTTTACGGGAATGCGAATCACGTCGCTCTCTTAAAGAGAAGAAGACCAGCTATTAGTGCTGTTATCCGAGCTGATGTTCAGAATAGCATTGTATTAGTATAGGAATAACCAGTCTCGATTTTCTCCGAGACTTGCACGACGACCTGCCGTCCGTCTACAGAATCAACATAGGAGCTGAAATTGGCAAAAGCGAGTCGGCTATGGAATACATTGTCAATATTCAGACTATTATCAGAGTATCCTCTGTATCTTCGTCGTAGTAATTACCGGAATATTTCGCGCTTTCTCCGTGCCGTCCGAGAATATGAATAACTTCAATCAGAGCTAAAACCAAAGCGTGAGGCGGCTCCGAGTGAAATGGCCACAACAAAGGCGAGTAGAACGAAACCCAGATAGGTCTAAACCAATGGGGTGGTCTCTACCACCGACAGCTTAGAATACCCAACCAGGTGTTGAGAATATGGTCAGAGTGGACATTTTCGAACCGCATGCCATAATCGTATGAGCACGTTCTGTTTATGCTGCGGGAAAGGAAGTATTATGTCTCCAGACTGTACCTGTCAGCAATCGGACAATTATAACCGAAAGGTTCAGCCCGGAAGCTTAAAGTCCTCCCTGAAAGATCATTCATTCTCATTAGCATCCATAGACATCATTTTAGGTTTTAGTAGACAACTTTTGAATGAGGCAAAGTTGTCCGGCTACTAAAAACTACAACGAACAGCTCAAGTTCACGAGTGCTACTGTTATACCTCAGAAAACCATCCGAGTGTCCAATGCATTTCAAGCCAGGATCAAGATTCACAGCTGCGAGAGATCTCACCTGGTCTATTATATGTCAAAGCTAGCATACAAAATCCTTCTGAGAATGAATCTTTTATCCGGCTTAAATCTGCACTTCAATATGAAGACCGGTAACCTATCCTTGGAGAGCCGCCAAGTTTCTTCTGCTCCAGAAAGTAGAAGAAGAAAGCAAAAAAGCAGAAATCCATCTGAAAGGCATTAGGTTAATTAATATTTGCATTCGTTTGTGTGCTTCTGTTTAACAATTTCTTATAATCATTCTCGCTGCGTTCCGTAGACCAGACTTTCTCTGAATAGCTACTGTTATTGATTTTATAAACAGATTGTGACCTCAATATATCGGTTTATTGCGGAACCCTTGCTGTATGGTCTAACTCCCGCAATTGGCGTCCATAAATCTGACTTTTATTTTAAGTATGTATAAGACAAATGCTGATTTCTATTGTCAAAGTCGCCCAACTCCGACATCTCAGAGCTAACCAGGTGACACACTAATTTGTGTTGATGGTCGCACCAGCAGTGTCTAAAAATCCTACTTTCCCGCAACAACTGTTTTCTTTAAAAGTTTCAAGAGGGGAAAAATGTTTCAAGGAAAACCGACCCAACTTCTAGATGAGATGAATGCCTTCTTCTTCCTCAAGGAATTCAAGTAAGATGTGGTGTCACAGCCTCTGAAACAATGGAAGCCCCACAACGAGTTTATGTTGATAGAAATATTCAACTGTCATTTGCACGAAACAAATAAGCCAACGCATGCCATGAATACACGCTGTCTTAACACTTATAAAATTTCCAAATTTGTCCACTATCACTTATATGTCATATCGTTGCATCCTGAGTTACGTTTTACTTACAGTCACAAGCGAGATTATGGACTACTTTTTGTATATAAAACAAAGTGTATAAATGTCTCTGGGTCCAGTGGGCTGTGAAATCATGCTAGCGGCTGCATTTGCCGCCTTTTGAAAAACAGGATATGTATTAGAATGTCTGCCACGTTACACGCACTGCATTGTTGTTATGATAGTTGCCTAATCTTATGCTTTTAAGAATTGATAAGTTAAAAGAACAAAACAAAACAAAACAGTACAAGAACAACTTTAGTCTTGAAAAAGACTTTTTCGCACAATAGAGAGAAAAAATGTGGAACAATACAACAAATCTCAGCACAAGATTAACTAAATTGCAAAATGCAGGACAATCACATTTGCAATTGACAAATGATAGAAAACAAATACGTATTAGTTGTTGAAATAAATTAACAAGGGGCATATCAAAATTAAATTCCATAACCAACTGGACCCAGAAACATTTATGAACACTTTGTATTAAAAGACATAGACGACGTCTTTCTTTTTTCCTTTTCGAGCGGTGGCGGCGACAGTTTCTCGAAGGGGGAGTCAAACATTTTAAAAATTCGACGGCGCGCCTTCGACTTGCCAACGGGCCCTACAGACCTGTATGAAAACGAGCGAGCATTTATAGTTTTTTGTTTGGATCCGACGTAAGCGATGGGCAAGTGGTGCGTGGGGACGTTTTTCGGTTTCGCTTTTCTTGGATTTTCGCTTTTTAGATGATAAACTTCTAAGCGATTGCGTTTTATATTTGTTTCTCTTTGTTTTGAGAGAGAGACAGAGAGAGCATCTATTCCGAATGAGTCGTCGTATCAGCTTTGGATTTTTTTGTTTTCTAATGGGGAACGACGAGAGGTTTGTTTAAATTACTCGAAGCTTCCAATCGTCGTTTTTATTTTTTGATTTGGCGGATACTCTATACTCCAGGAGCGTCTGGTTCTATCAAAATGGCACTTTGATTGTTAGATATAGTGGAGTGGTATTCTGCATCTCAAAAACGGCTGACTCTATTGAGACGGGGCATTTATAGTTATGTGTGGTGGGGGAATGGCTTCTAAGCAATCCGGGTACCACCAACCGTTTTTTGTTTTTTTTTTGATTGGTATCCTGTATCTGACGAACGGCTGGTCCTGTCTAGATGGGACTTTGATTATTAGGTATAGCGGAGTAACGGTTTTTAAGCGGTCCGGGCATCACCTACCGTCATTTGTTTCTTTCTTGACAAATATTCTGTATCTCAGCATCAGCTGGACCTATCGAGATGGAACTGTGACTGTTAGGTATGGTGGGGGGAAGGGTTGTAAACGATCCGGGCACCACCGATCGTCTTTCGTTTTTTGACAGGTATCCTGTATTTCAAAAACGGCTGATCCTATCCTTTAATAGTTAGGTGTAGTGTTTGAATAGCTTTTAAGTAATCCAAGCAAACCGATCGTCTTTCGTTTTTTGACTAGTATCTTGTATTTCAAGAACGGCTGATTCTATCGAGAGGGGACTCTGATTGTTAAGTGTAATGTGCAGATGGCTTTCAAGCTATCCGGGTACCACTGACCGTTTTTTGTTTTTTTTGACAGACATGCCGTATCTAAAGAACGACTGGTCCCATCAAGATGGAAGTTTGATTGTTAGGTATGGTAGAGAAGTGGCTTTTAAGCGATCCGGACACCATCAACCGTCTTTCGTTTTTCCTGACTGATTTCCTGTATCGCAAGAACGACGGGTCCTATCGAGATAAGACTTTGGTTGTTAGGTGTAATGGGGAAATGGTCTTTAAGCGCTCCGGGCATCAGCAACCGTCTTTTGTGTTTTTGCCAGATACTTTGTATCTCTGGAACGGCTGGTACTATCGAGATGGGACTTTGATTGTTAAGTGCGGTGGGGGAATGAGTTGTAAACGATCCGGGCACCACCGAGCGGTTTTTGTTTTTTCTGAAAAATCCTGCTTCTCAAGAACGTCAGGTTCTGTCGAGATGGGACTTTGACGTTTAAGTGTGGTAAGGGAGTGACTCTGAAACGATCCGTAGTACACCGATTTTGTTTTGTTTCATTGAGAGATATGTAGCCAGAACTGGGCAAAATTAGATCTTCGGTCACCGATGTTTTAGTGTTGAAAGAAGACATTCTGCAAACAATAGTGACCCCGATCCACAACCGATTTTATTCTGAAAGGGTTAAAATGTTAAAGCGCCGCAGGCGCAAGGAGGCGACGACGAAAGCGTTGGTTTCGAGCTGAGAGGAGAGAAGTTCTACGTGTGATGCAGTGAACCTCCGTGGTATCTGTAAAGTAGAGATTTAAAAATTTCTACTTGATGAGACATGTTGCACACTAGAAGAAAGCCACGTTGTGAAGCAAGAAACAAAATGCATCCTGGCCCAAACAGCAAACACCGACGTTGTTGTGCTTTACGTCTCATGCTTCTTTGTCTTGAAAGCAGTAAAGTTGTAAGAATTCTGACTACTGACTGGAATAGCTAGCAGAAACTGTCGTTATCTGATTGCATCTGTTTTTGGTAAAGAACGTTCACGGGTTCTGTAAGATATCTACTGTTTTATCACATTTTACTTGATGTCCATTGACAAGATGTCTCATCCAGAATAGTTTTTTTTTATTCTTTTCAATTCTTAACTACTTGATGAAATAATGAATGGTCTTGATCCAAAAACAGAAAAATAGTCTGGTACAGTGTCTACTTTCCATATCGGCCGCTTTGCGACACGGTCCACTACAAGCTACCTATCAGGTCGAATGGAGTTGGGAAAAGCCAGTGTTGCTAGACGTGAAGTGGAGAAGAGGCTGCAAATCAAGCTGCAAATCAAGCTGCATAACTTTAGAAGAAATTACGTGAAAAATTCTCATTTTTTCTAGAGCAGTGTGCATAGTTTTTATCTCAAGTAGGAAAGTGCTACGGAATAAGCAAGATTTTGCGATTCTAATGGTATTTTACCATCGATTTAAAATTAAAAAGTACAACAAGGAAAAAGACTAAATTAGTAGACTTCAAGCTTGAATGGAACGTTCTGTATACTAGAACTCTCTAAGAAATTGTTTTAATGAAATTTAGAATAATAAACTCACAGAGACTCACAAGCAATTTAAGTAGCTGTAACTAAAACAAGCAAATGCATAGCATTAGTTAGTGCATATATTAAAGGTAAACTAAAGTAAACGTTAATATATATATATATATATACAATGTTTGACTTACGTATCTAGTGATGCTGGGTAATCCGTCCAAAGATGATTAACATTTAAGTATAACTAGGTTTTAGGCAACAAATTCAAAAATAATTTTCATCAAAACCACCACACACTATTGTACATGTAACATAAATAATCCGACAATTTCGTCAAGTGGCTTCTTGAATGCCCAGTTCAATCAGTTAGAATGCACAGCAAGTTTTGCAAAAACAAAACGATCCTGTTCGGTAGATACTAAAGAGTTGAATGCAGGAACGAGACATCTTTTTGCAAGTAAATCAATTTGTTTATAAAGTGCTAATCCGCTACTCCCGAATCAAGAGGGAGAAATTATATTGGAGGTCAAGTTAGTCACACATTCCTGATTCGACAGTTACTAAAAAGTGGTTTTGTATGTTAAGACAATAAATGTTTTTTCTTTTAAATAAAACTCACCCCATTCCCTGCAATAAATTGTTTTTATCTAACATCTTAAAAGCATTTTCTATAGAAGTTGGAGACGTTGGATCTTTAATATAGAATAGAGTACTTAGACAGTTTGTCTAAAAACTGACAAAGTTTAAATTTAGAAACAAAAGCAAAAATATTTTCTCACTTTTCAGACTTGCACGCGCTTTTTGTAAATGCAAGCGGTTGTATTCCAGGTACGTCTGAAAAGATTCCCTAAAATGAATTTAAATGAATGGGCCTAATTTATGAGATACTGTTTCCACATGCTATTTTGCCATATTTGGCATTTAACAATGTTAAAAAAAGTTCACCTAGGGTATTTTTTCTATAAAACCCTCACTAATATTTAGAAATCAAATTACGTCTAAAACGAATACAATAGGAAATCTTTTAAATAATTACAATCGATAAAGAAAGTTTTCAATTGTTAAAGTAGCCTAATTTATTATCAAAAACTTTTATAGAATACAAAAGAACAATAATTTTTGTATTTGTTCCAGTGAACTTGCTATTACTAGATTTTTTGACAAGAATGTGTGTTAAGGTTAAGAATTTACCGGATAATCTCAATACACATATTTACTTACTTTTAGATTTTAATTAAGTGTGTATTTAGGATATAACACTAAGTATTATTTAACTGACAAACAGATAGTAAATCAGTTTATTGTTTCTAGGGATTACTGTTGTTGACAATATCTTTTTATTAAAATGTCTCCTGTTTCAGGAATATTCTTGATTTTTGCAATTCTTACCACAGTTTCTTGTGAAGCTTATACGCCCATTGTGATGTGGCATGGATTACGTAATATCATTATTTAAAACGTTTTAGTTTCAAGACAATAATCTAACTTTCTATTGTTTTTATTTTAGTAGACACTTGCTGTATGCCTCATAACCTGGGAAAGTTTGCAAAACACATCAAAGAAGCCTTGCCTGGAGTTTACGTCTCACAACTAAAAATTGGAAGAACCCATTTGGATGATTTCATAAACAGTGTTAAAATGCATCCAGATAAACAAATTGAAATAGTTTGTGAAATGATTAAAAACGATCCTTTGTTAGCTAATGGATACAATGCTATAGGATGGTCACAGGGTTCTCAATTCTTGTAAATATCATGACTTTGCCAATATTATAATTAATTTACAACTTATTAAATATTCTTAGGCGTGGTTTAGTTCAAAGATGTCCTGAACCAAAAATGAAAACTTTAATAACAATGTCTGGGCAACATCAGGGAGTCTACGGTTTTCCAAAATGCAATCCCCTAAAAAAACCGATTTGTAATTTGTTAAGGCGATTAATAAATCGTTTGGCTTATTTCGGGTTCGTGTTATAAACCTTGATTTCCTAACTGTAATTAAATGTTCTTTTAGAATCATTCAAGAAACGATAGTACCGGCAACGTACTGGCATAACCCTTTGAATCATAGAGCGTATGTGAGGAGAAATACTTACCTAGCTGACATAAATAACGAAAGGGACATTAATCAGACGTATATAAAAAATTTGCAATCACTGGAGAATTTTGTAATGGTTAAATACGAAAACGATACGACTGTAATTCCAAAAGAATCGGCTTGGTTTGGTTTTTACAAAAAGGGACAAGCAACCAAAATAGAAAATCTACAAGAATCTAATCTTTATATCTCCGTAAGAAACTCAATGGAAGTTATTAATAATTTTTTTATAAAAATCTCTTTAGGATCGTTTGGGGTTAAAGCAGATGGACAAAGATGGAAAACTACACTTTTTATCGAATGATTGGGATCATGACGATTTTGATTGGCCTTGGTTCAAAGAAAACATCGTATATAAATTCCTTAGATGAAAATCTGTGTATTGATCCTATGATTGTAACTACATGCAAAATAAAAAATTGGTTCAGAAAATAATTTTAACGATAAAATCTATGATTCTTTTTGGAATATGTTTAGCAAATGTTAATTTATTTAGGTGGTTGTAGAATCAACAATTGATTTTGGTATTTTACAAACTCATTTTTATTAGACATTGAAGTTGTGCTTTTTTTATTCACTCATACATGTATGGTTTTTCCTCTATACGAGGCAAAAGTAGTTTGAAATGTTGATTATCACATACTTACAATGTAGTTTACAAGTGATTTTGATTTGCAGCTATTGAATTATTAAAAATCTCTATTTTATCAAATAATTACAAATTAAGTGTTAGACTTAAGATAGAGCGATACTTAAAAGGCAAGTAGATAACAAATACATTTCTATTTTTACAAAACTGTAGTCAACATTGTGACCTACCAAAAATGGTTCTTATTATAAAAATATTTTTTATTTTCTCCTTCATAACCACAGTCTTCTGCGAAACCTACACACCTATTGTGCTATGGCATGGATTAAGTAATAATTTAATACAAATGATTTACAATTAAAAAGATTTTCTAATGTGTGTGTGTATTTTAGACGACTCTTGCTGTATGGATCATAGTCAAGGTAAAATAGCAAAGCATATAAGAGAGGTCCTACCTGGAGTTTACGTCTTGCAACTGCAAATTGGAGAAACCCAATTAGATGATTTCATAAACAGCTATGTAATGCATCCTGACAAACAAATCGAAATAGCCTGTAAAATAATTAAAAAGGATCCTTTATTAGCTAATGGATACAACGCTATAGGATGGTCCCAAGGTTCTCAATTTGTGTAAATATTACATTTTTTTTTAATTTAATACATTTATTTACAGCATGCTCCATTATAAGCAATACTACATGCATTTTAGTACATTTCAGGCTAATAATAACAATAATTATTATTATAACAGTTATAATTAAGAATAATAGTAATAATAATAATAATAATAACAATAGTAATAATAATAATAATAATAATAATAATAATAATAATAATAGTAATCATTATAATAGTAATAATAGTAATCAATAGTAATAGTAATAATAATAATAATAATAATAATTAAACTTAATTATTTGCACTCTTGCAATGAGTCAAAATCTATTGCTTTAACAAATTTTAGAAAATCTCTTAAATATGTTGCTATCAAGTCTTTTCTTTCTACCGGCCAGTTTCCTCCGTTTATTATTACCGAGTTTTTTAATGTTGTCCTTTGGTACTTTAATTTACTACATTTGTACAATAAATGTTCAATTGTCTGTTCTTTGTCACCACAAGAGCGCGTCAGATCGTCAGAGAGTTTAAATCTGTAAAGGAAACTTTTTATTCTTCCGTGTCTGGTTATCATTACTGCGATTTTCGGATTAATAGAGAACTTCGCATTTAATCTGTGTTGCACTGTTGGAAAAATAACTTTGTGCGCCTTTTGTAGTTTGTTGCCACTTTTCTTCCCATTTAATCACACTATCACTTTTCACTGTTCTAATAATTTCACTTTTTGGTACATTGGTATACACTACACTGTCTTCTGGTAGTTCTGTTGCTTCCTTCTCTGCCTGGTCTGCTAACTCGTTTCCAGTTATGCCGACATGTGCTTGAACCCATAAAAGGCTGACGTTCCATAAGTTTTCGGTAAGTTCTATTATCTTTTTCCTAATTTCTTTGATTAGTCTTTCATGGTTTCTTATTTGTCGCAAGCATTCCAAGGTTATTCTGCTATCTGTGTGTATTACTGCTGTTCTTTTATCTTCTGAAATGTCTCGAATCTCTTCAAGAGTTTCTAAGGCCTTATATATGGCAAGTGCTTCGGCCTGATTATTGCTGCATTTATCATGCAATTACATTTGTGAATTTTTCTAATTAACTTATAAACTTGAAACGATTCTAGACGTGGTTTAGTTCAAAGATGCCCTGAACCAAGAATGAAAACTTTGATAACAATGTCCGGACAACACCAGGGAGTTTATGGGATACCGACATGCGATCCAGTAACAAAACCAAATTGTGATAAATTGAGACAGTTTATCAATCATTTAGTTAACATAGGGTTTGTTTGATAATTTTCATTACTTAACTGTGAATTAATTAAAGATTCTTTTAGGGTTCTACAGGACATGATAGTACCCACTACATATTGGCATAATCCTTTAAATAGGACAGCATATATAAACGGAAATACTTACCTTGCTGATATAAACAATGATAAGTACATTAATCAGACTTACATACAGAATCTGCAATCACTAGAAAAATTTGTAATGGTTAAATATGAAAACGATACTGTTGTAATACCGAAAGAATCTTCTTGGTTTGGTTTTTACAAGGAGGGACAATCTATCGAAGTGGAAAGCTTATACGAATCTGATCTTTATATCTCTGTGAGTAGTTAGATTGTAACGCAGTAAATTAGAACCTACTTACTTAAAGAAATTTATTTAGGACCGGTTGGGATTCAAACAAATGAACAATGACGGAAAGCTGTACTTTCTTTCAAATGATTGGGAACACAGTAATTTCCATTGGTCTTGGTTTAAAGAACACATCGTAGATAAATTTCTTAGATAATAATTATTCTATATACGAGGGCTGTTTGACGGAAGCGTGACTTTCCGCTAGATGGCGCTGATATCGGTAAATCGAAAACATTAGCATATACGTCAGTCTTTTAGAGGCTTAACCTCCAAATTTCATGTCAATCTGTGAAATAGTATACATTTGGCAGTCATAGAAATCAATCAAGTTTGTGCTATTTTGTAAATATGGAAAAACGTGAATTTCGTGTTTTAATTAAACATTATTTTTTACGTGGAAAAACAGTGAAAGAAACTGAGGAGAAATTACGGAAATATTACGGTGAATCTGCTCCATCGCATGGAATGGTTTCCAAGTGGTTTAATTCATTTAAAACTGGCCGTATGAGCACTGACGATGGTGAACGCCCCGGGCCCTTACAAACGGTCACTACTAAGGAAATGGTTGACAAAATCCATAATATGGTAATGGCTGATCGACGTTTGAAAGTGCGCGAGATAGTTGATGCTGTTGGCATCTCAATCGAACGGGTGCATAATATTTTACACGAACATTTGTATATTAAAAAGGTATCGGCAAGATGGGTGCCGCGATTACTCACAGTGGACCAAATGAGAATTCGTGTTCAACCTTCAAATCAATGTTTGGTCATGTTACAACGTAATCCAGTTGAGTTTTTTCGCCGATATGTGACTGTTGACGAAACCTGGATCCACCACCATACCCCTGAGACAAAGGAACAGTGAAACAATGGATATCACCAGACGAACGTGCACCAAAGAAGACTAAAATTGGTCACTCGGCTAATAAGGTCATGGCGACTATTTTTTGGGATTCTAAAGGCATAATCCATATTGACTATTTGGAAAGGGGTAAAACAATAACTGGCCAATATTATGCTGATTTATTGACCCGTTTTGATGTTATCTTAAAGAAAAAACGCCCACATTTGGCACGTAAGAAAGTGCTCTTTCATTACGACAACGCCCCATCTCATTCATCTGCAATTGCAACCGCTAAATTGGTACAATTACGCTACGAACTGCTTCCCCATCCACCATACTCACCGGATCTGGCCCCAAGAGACTTTTTTTATTTCCGAATTTGAAAAAATCTCTCGCAGGAAAAAAATTCGCATCAAATGAAGAGGTTATTGCTGCAACGCAGGCCTATTTTGACGAGTTGCCAAAAGAACATTTCTCAGAAGGCTTAAAGAAATTGGAAAGTCGTTGGACTAAGTGTGTAGCACTTGAAGGGAACTATGTTGAAAAATAATAAAAAAAATCTAGGCTAAACCTGTTCTTTATTGAAATGTCACACTTCCGTCAAACAGCCCTCGTATGTTACTAGTATGTATTACAAGTAGGTAGGCAACATATGTATTTATATAGCTAAGGAAAACAAAAAATTCAAACCTTACATTACCTACAATGAGATCTTGTTTCTTTCGTATAACTTGAATCTTTAGTTATTCAGAGAAATTTAAAAAACAAGAAATATGTGCCATATGTGTTGCCTACCTACATGTAACGAAATAAATTGGGCATACTGTATACTATTTATGAAGACTTTTATAAATAATTAAATCAATGCAAGTTTAGGTTTGTTAGGATAAACATTTCACAAATATTAGCCTCTTTTCTTTATTTGATAAGCATTTCCTACCATTGTAATAAAATGATTTTGTCTTATAACCTTTTGTTTTAAAAACTTGAGAACTAGTCAAAATAAAAGTGTCTGAAAAGATTACTTGTTTTATGGCGTTTCAAAACTCACGTCAGTAGAATATCTAAACCAATTTTGGTTCAGTTTGAATTCTAAATCGCACGGCGTTCAAACGAGTGAATTCTATTGATCTTAAAACGATCAAAGCGGTTTGATGTGTTTTTAAAAAGTTTTTGGAAGAGCACACTGGCCATTTTAGAGTCGTTTTGTTTTTTCCTCAAATACTTTAATCTTGTATAATTAAAGAGGCAGTACTTAACTGATTATTAATCAATCAACTACTATTAAAATTCATCAAAACATTTAATTGTCTCATTTGACGTGTTTTTACCAAAGTACACCTAACAAAAATGAACTTAATAAAAGGCATTTCCTGTTTGTCAGAAGCTATTTGAACTTTAACCAAAAAATGTTTAATAAATAAATAATGATAGTAAAACAATCAATCACACTAATACAATATGTATTAAAATCTATCACCCAGATAAGCAACTTATATTCCCTCTCTAACTATTGTTACTAAAATTGTAACACGTACAGAAGATTAATAACCTCATGAAAGATTACTTTTGCTGATATAAATTTTTATCTACCACAAGCTAGATTCATCAACCGGGGGAAATACTGTTTGTGTGTTCAATTTTAATGGTACACTAGGATGACAACAGACAAGAGAATAGAAACCGACCGGACTGAACAACGGAGAATCATCAAAGTTGACTTTTTGAATTGTGATGCCAACGTTTTCCGAGCTACCCCACAAAAGGTGGGTTGTGGTGCACTTGTAATAGGAGTGGACGCGATGTTGCCAATGTCGATTTGCCAATTTCTCAGCAATTCTTTCCGAACCGACCAAGATAGACATATCGTTTAGCGTTTAGTTACAAGTTTCACTTTTCATAATCCCACACTATCCCTCTTATCCAATCCTTGACCGCGTGCTGCGTTTAACTTCATTAATAAAATTAAATTCCACCAAGGGCAAAAAGCCGTCAGTCTACAGTGGCCTTTGCTGTTTTACAAAAGATAATCCGTTACGACTTGACTTGACAAGCTACTCCGCTTTGTACCGCCGTTGACGTCAGCAATGCCTATCACTTCGTGACATTGTGGAGCCACTCGTGGGGCTCCCAAAAAGACAATTTCAACCTATAACAATTTTCGGACAATTAGCTTTATTAAGAAGGTTAATCGAGAACAAAACTACGTTGGGCCACAGAAGTTGGCGTATTCCGGCACATGATCGTATCTTTAGCACTAAAACGTTAAGACAGAGCAAAGTCCGATCTTTGCTGGCTGAAGGCTAAGTACGATGCTAAACGAGGTGGCAGATGATCGTATCATTATCTTTGGTTAATAGCGGGCAAAACCTGATCTTGGGCTACCATTGGTGGTTAAGTTGACGTCATATCTCGATTTTTACGCTCTATACTGGACGCTAAAAGTGGGCAATGTCACCGGAGGTGACACATCTCGACACATGATCGAATTGGTATCTTTATTGAAAAGGCTAATAGAGTGCAAAATTCGATCTTTGGTCTTCGGAAGTTGCTCATTTGACGTCACATTTCGACGCTAATGCTTTATAGAGAAGGTTAAGAGTGGACGATACCACCAGAGGTGGTGCATTTCCACCTATGATTGTATCGTCAACTTTATTAAGGCTAATAAAGGGCGTAATCTAATCTTGGGCCACCGGAAGTGGTTCATTTGATGTTTCAATTTGGCGCTTACATTCTATAGAGGAGGTTAAAGGTAAACGATGCCGACAAAACCTAATCTTTGGCCACCGGAGGTTGCTCACTTGACGTCAAATTTCGACGCTTACGCTCTATAGAGGGTGGCACATCTCGATCAATGATTGTATCGTTATCACTATTAAGAAGGTTAATCTAAAGCGAAACCCTCTCTTGGATTACCGGAGAGGGTTTATTTGATGTCACATCTCGACCTTTATGTTCAATCTGATCTTGGGATACCAGTGGTAGTTCATGTGACGTCACATTTCGACCTGTACGATCTATATAAAAGGTTAAGAGTGGACGACGCCACCGGAGGTGGTATATCCCGACGCATGATCGTATCGTTGGGCCATCAGAGGTAGCTGATTTAGAGTGGAGAAAAGGTTAAGGGTGTTGATGTTACTGGTGTCGCTAATGGAAAGGCCCGGCGGGCAGGTGATCGTCCCAGGTATTCTGGTGAGGGTAGATTCGAACAACGGAATGCGAGATTGCGTGTCGCTGGGTCGCGTTTTCTTTATTGAACACCGGTGCCATACCTATCCCACTCGCATCCATTTGCAAGACAAACGGTAGTGGAGGCTCCGAGTAATGAAACGGCGGCAGTTTGGTTAAGGGATCTTTAAGGGTTTCAAAGACGGCGGCATCCAAAGTTCCCAAGAGTTATCTCTTCTTGACAGAAAAAAGGTCAGTTAGCGGCGTGGCCTGGATAGTCATGGGCCCTGCTGCAGAGGCGGCTGCGACGTCGAGAGCTTAACTTTAACATTTTAATCAACTTACCCTAATTAATTTATTATAATATCCTATTCTAATTATTCCATTTTTCACAATTATCATGTTTAATTTTAATTGTAATTATTTTTGTAAGTTATGTAACTATGCATTTACAATGCGCCCATTTGGCGTTGTAATCTTTGTAAATATAAGTATTAATTTTTTATTTGCTGCGGCCGTGAGCTTGGTGTTTGTAGGCTCCGGGCTTTTGTAGCTTGGAAAGGCTCTGATCGCGTTTTTCGACGGCTGGATGAGGACCTAGACAGTCATGGGCAATTGCGACGTCGAGGGCTGTTGTGGCCGTGGGCTCAGTGTCGGCAGCTTTCGGTTGTCTGGGGTAGAGCGTGGCTCGTGTTTCGTCTGTGAATGATTGGATAAAAACCTCCATCTGACTGTTGTGGACGTCTATAGTAACTAGGAAGCTGACCCGAGCGTTGTCGGCGGGTCCGATGAGGTCAGATGAGACCATGGGCTCATTGGATGTGGTGTCGTGTGGTGTTCTTTCTAGCAGAAGGGATGGATGATCAAACGCCGTTGCGGCGTGTCTGGAGCAACGGCGACGTGGTTGGTGGTGCGTTCGTGGAATTTGTTTATTGGTTTTTCGTTTCGCGGGTGGAGGTGGCGCAGCTCCGAACAGTCTCTATGGAAGTGTCACTGCGGGTAGTAGCGGTTTCGGGGGAGTTGGTTGCGGGCTGGCTCCGGAGATCTGACCGGCATCGTAAATCTTGCTTCTGCCTCGCTGGCTCCAGCTACGTGCTTAACGACGGTCTTGGAAGCGGCGAACTCTCAGTAGTGAGCAAAAGATTCTGTTTATAGATCTGCTAGGAAGGTGATTGCGATACTATTTCTGCTCTTCGAGTAGGTCCTGGAGAGCTTTGAGGCAGGTGTTAATAAACTTGGCGGGTTCTCGTGCTCAAACCCATGACGCGGGTGGCCTGTTGCTGGAAGAGCTGCAGCAAAAAGGCGGTCACTAGGTCATCAGTGGAAGGAGCGGCTCGATGATGGCAATGCCCCAGGTGACTTTGGCGACATACGATAGGTTTCTACGATGGCGCTATTCTGAGGTTAGGGGTGATGCTTTATGATAAAACACGTGGAAGTTATAAACAAAATAAAGGTCAAGGGATGGCTGCAGCGAAGATCAGAGGATCTTGTTGTTGAATGATAAGACAGTGATTTCTATTTGCTTTTTGCATTCAAACGTTTAATCCCGCAGCATCTGGGGCTGCGATTGGTCCATCCCAAGACCAACATACGGACTCTCAAGAGTCATAAATACTTAAATAAAATTGGTTCTATCCTGGACAGTTTTTATTTGTGAACATTTTTTATGTTAACGTATTTGATGTAAAATCGTCTGGGAAAATAATAAAAGCGCAAGTAAAAATTAGGTAACACTAAAGACGAAAAGTAGGTAAGTAGAACAACAAATACACTAAACTTACCTTGAATAATTATCTCTGATAATTTTAACAATAAATATTATTAAATTGCTTTATTTGCGTTGCGTAACGTGCCACTTCAAAACCATCGAGATGATGTAAATGAATTTATCATTTATCAGTCAAAACCAAACAGCTTATCACTCAATTGTTAATTTATAATAAAATTTCAAAACACACAGCAAAAAATTGTTTGAGTCTAAATGTGATAAAAGAACATGCAAAATGAACAAAATTTGCAATTTTTTTATTTTTCTAGTATTAATAACGAGAACAGTCAGTGAATCTTATACACCTATTGTATTATGGCACGGAATGGGTATGTCCTCTTTAACTTTCTATTACCTTACTTAACTGCTCTATTATATACAGTGGACACCTGTTGCAATGAGATTTCCATGGATATGCTAGTAAGGCATTTAAAAGAGGCCTTACCTGGAGTCCATACCGTATCCCTAATGATCGGTAACAACACTAAAGAAGATCTTCGTAATGGATTTCTCATGCACCCCAACGAACAAATAGAAATTGCTTGTAGCATTGTTAATTCAGATCCACTTCTTGCAGATGGTTACAACGCGATTGGCGTTTCTCAGGGTTCACAGCTCATGTAAGACTTTAGAATTTTATTTTTTATGCATTGGACATAAAAATGTTTTTTTAAGACGTGGTTTACTACAAAGATGTCCTGGACCAAGAATGAAGACTTTGATCACGATGGCTGGTCAACATCAAGGATATTATGGGATACCTTTCTGTGATCCGCTTACTATACCACGCTGTGATTTCATCAGAAAAACATTAAGTCGTTTTGCTTATCTCAGGTTTGAATACTAAAATTCATCGTAAACAAACCAACACGTTTGTTTTAGTTCTATACAGAAACAATCTACTCAAGCTACATTCTGGCACGATTCGTTAAATGAAGAAACTTACAAACACAAAAATACTTATATAGCAGAAATCAATAATGAAAGAGTCATCAATAAAACCTATATTACAAAATTGCAGTCGCTAGAAAATTTTGTTATGATCAAATACGAGAAAGAAACTATGGTAATACCTAAAGATTCATCATGGTTTGAATTCTACGCGCCTGGCCAGTCGACAAAAATACTACCCTTACGGGAATCTGACCTTTACATTTCGGTAGCATCAGTCTTTAATTAAGAAAATTAATTTTCTGATTTTATAAATTTTAGGATCGTTTAGGATTAAAGCAGATGGATCAAGATGGAAAATTGCATTTTATATTGGCTCCATGGGTACATTGGGAATTCGATTGGACTTGGTATAAAAAGAATGTTGTTGATGTCTTTCTTAAATAAAATAATTTTAAAAAAGTTTTAGTTATTTTTTTATTTTATACTTTTCTTTAGATGTACATAACTGTATATATAATCTCCTTACCTACGCTTAAGTCCACTGCTGAGTTTAGATGGGCTAATACCAAAATTCGTAACTATATAGTAATGCAAGGTTATGCATTTGCAGCTTAACAGTTTTGTATAGTTTTGTTGCAGATTATCTAAAGCAGCGCCTGCTCAACATCGTGGAAATGAGGCAGCTTCTCATAGGTGCAATATAAATAAGGCAACAAATAGCTCGCAGAATTATCATAAATAAATTTATAAGTAAAATAAAATTAAAATTTTTAGTCCTATTGTTTTTTAATTTTTTATCTTGTCTAATTAAAAAGCCAGTACTTAACTAATTATTAATCAATTAATCGACTATTAAAGTTCATCAAGATATTTAATTGTCTCACATGACAAAAAAAATCTTTAAAATCTATTGAATATACTTAACAATAACGAAATTAAAAAAGGCATTTCCTGTGTATATCAAGCTCCTTGAACTTTAAACAATTGAAAAAATAATTTATTATAAGCAAACAGTCACAATTGAACAACAATTTATATTTGTAGCCCATAAAAAAATATAATAGAATCTTTGTAAATATAGCTTTTGTAAGACAATAACGGTAATACAACCAATTCGGTTTAAAAGAGAACTTTTTTTCTTACTTTGGGTCGTAGGTGTCGAGACAACCTTAATATAGATCGGGAAATATAGCTACCACTTATCAATAGCAAGTCTGCTCCAGAATTACAATTTTATAACCAAAAACCACCATGGCACTGCGTTCCTTTAAAGAAAGACCGGTGGAAAACAAAAGCCGGCATGAATCGTAGTCTCGTCATGTGGCAACACAGTTGTGAAAAGTCAACCAACATTTCAATTTTATTACATTTGAATTACAATTCAAAAAGGACCTCAGTGTACAAGTAACAGCAGGCAAATTAAACAAGAGATGCTTCCCTGCAAAAATCCCATTATTTCTAATAGCAGGTAGTAATTTGATAAAACATTTTAATTTTACCTTCAGATTCTTTAAGGGAATTTACCAAAATTTTACACAAAACAAACTAACGATAAAACGCAACCATCTGCTCTAAAATTCGTTAATTGAATAATGAATGTCAAACTGCAAGACACGGTAGAATAATGACAAAAAATATGTTTTGCGCGAAAATTCAAATGGGTAAAATTAACTATATATTTTAAGGCAGATTTAAAATATAATCGATAATTCTCGACCCTGTTTATACTTTTTTAATTCAAGTTAGGATTTTTAGATAATTCTGGGATAAAAATAGTATTCTTACACTGGACAACAAGGACTATCTAAGGAATACTGATTAGAATGTAATGATTTCAAAATAAACCAACAGGGGAAGTTAACCAAATTCCAGAACCTGCCAACTTTTTAAAGAGTACTATTTAAATGAATCTACTGTTTTAAATTTAATTAGATAATTACGCCAACCACAATTTGTACTTAACAAAAGTAGTCATTAGATATCGAGGTTATAATGACGTTTCTCGTACCAACCTAATTAATTGTATTTTGGCCGGATATGCATTGCTCTTGTCGCAGGTCTCTACAATCGGCTTTTAAAGCACATTCGGCATAACATGACAATACCTAGCCTTCTGTATCATCTGGCTAAGCAGCTTCACTACAACATCTGGGCTTCAATTGCATTCAAGCTAACAAATTCTTTTTTGAAACCTTCTCCATCTATAAACTCATTGCCGATATCCAGTATCTTCGCCGACACCATCGACCGCCGACTCGATACGCACTTCTTTACCAACATACCGCCGCGCCCTCTAACTCAATTTCACCTACTGCCAGCGACGACTGCTGATACTACTGCTCCCGCCACCTGTTCCAGTCCCGATGAAATAAGAATGGAAGATCGTGTTTGCCTTGAAAAACTCACCAAATCAATGAACTTCGGTCGAAGAGATACAATGCGTATGTAGAAGGCCAACAGCGATCGTTGTGGTCGTTCAGAGAATTTGATGAAATAAGGAAAGCAAGATCATGAAGCTGTTGAAATCTTGTAAGGATTTGTTTGATCATCCTGTCCAGCAAATAAAATTCCCTCCTCGACTCAGTTTTGTATAACAATTCAGCATCTTGTGATTTTTCACTGCCATCAGTTTCTTCTTTCTACATCGTCGATCCATAATTATGCTACACTTGAAGTTAAGCGTAAATGTGCAGGTTAAGCGAGCAGTGGCTCCGAGAATTAGGTGGTCGCACTAAGTCAGTTGAGACTTCCCGAAGTTAGCTCGACTGCAAATGGGAGAAGGTATAACCGCTTCAGCTCAAATAAATTAGATTTAAATGCAAACAATCGATTTTCTTGCTGAAGACATCCAGTTTCTGACAATGTAATTCTTAATTCATCAATTTGAGATTTCGCCGAAGTCGCCGCCCTACTCAAGCTTGCTGACGAACTTTTCAGAACTTTATTTCCTTTTTTTCTTACCTCTATGCTAAATCTCTTTCTTACCTAATTCATCCTTACTCTCATCATCTAGCAGTTCTTCGGACCACACTTTCCCTATTCTACTTCTTCCCTCTTTATTTAAAAATCGATTATGGACTAGCGTCTTGGAACTGTGAACGTCAACGGTTAAACTCGTAAACGTCCACTTGTCAGAAATCTTGTTAATTACGACAAAATCCACATCCTTTTTGTCACCGAGACTATCTCAAACCTGTACGGAGACTCATCATCTAACCTCCCCATCTCCGATTTTGACATTCACGCTCTTTCCGGTCCTTTTTACTTTTATTGTTTGTGCATTTCTGCCGAGATCTCTTTCCGGTCGACTTTTTCGAGTACGTGGCTTCTCTTCGAAAAGCCCTTGTGATAAGATAGTTCAACAGCAACAAGAAAACGCACGCAAAACCGAAGGGAAAAATCTATGACCCAGCGCTTTTTACGGTTCGTTTTTTTTTTATTTCTAACGTCAGCCCTACTCTAATCAATTACAGAGAATCATCAATCGTCGACCACATTCTTGTCACTAACAATTTGCCACTTACTTTTCAGAGTCAGCCATCATTACCACTTCTACCACCAGAGATCATTTACTCTTAGTTACCAACTTCACGACATTCCAACTCTGAACTTTAAATCCCCGCATCGCAACATACAAAAACTGGAAACACGCTGACTGGAACGCATTCCGGATTTCACTTTTTAGTCTGTCTTCCGTCGATACCTCAAGTTCCACCTGAATCTATCAATCCCTACAATGAAATACAGTCCTACTCGTCAAGGGAAAACGACGATTCTACTGAGAATTTACCAAACTCCGTGACTCTCTGTCCGGTTGAAAGTCACCAGGGATCTGTTCTTAC